>JAQGDQ010001040.1:0-21511 GCA_030141605.1 Tubiluchus corallicola
CTAGTTATTCCAATATGAACGAATCTCTAGCCAATTTTAAGTCCGCTCTGCCAGTCAACATGTCTCTAGCCAACTTCAAGTCCACTCCACCAATCAACGAATCTCTAGCCGATTTCAAATCCACTCCACCAATGAACGAATCTCTAGCCAATATCAGGTCTACTCAAAGTATACATGTCTCTAGCCAATTTCAAGTCCACTACGCCAGTCAACATGTCTCTAGCCAACTTCAAGTCCACTACGCCAGTCAACATGTCTCTAGCCTATTTCAAGTCCACTATGCCAGTCAAAATGTCTCTAGCCAATATCAGGTCTACTCCGCCAGTGTATATATCTCTAGCCAATTTCAAGTCCACTACGCCAGTCAACATGTCTCTAGCCTATTTCAAGTCCACTACGCCAGTCAAAATGTCTCTAGCCAGTATCAGGTCTACTCCGCCAGTGTACATATCTCTAGCCAATTTCAAGTCCACTACGCCAGTCAACATGTCTCTAGCCTATTTCAAGTCCACTACGCCAGTCAAAATGTCTCTAGCCAGTATCAGGTCTACTCCACCAGTGTACATATCTCTAGCCAATTTCAAGTCCACTACGCCAGTCAACATGTCTCTAGCCAACTTCAAGTCCACTACGCCAGTCAACATGTCTTTAGCCATCTTCAAGTCCACTATGCCAGTTAACATGTCTTTAGCCATCTTCAAGTCCACTATACCAGTTAACATGGCTTTAGCCATCTTCAAGTCCACTCCACCAATCAACGAATCTCTAGCCAATTTCAAATCCACTCCACCAATCAACGAATCTCTAGCCAATTTCAAGTCCACTACGTCAGTCAACATGTCTCTAGCCAACCTCAAGTCCACTCCACCAATCACCAAATCTCTAGCCAATTTCAAGTCCACTCGGCCAGTGAACATCTCTAGTTTTATTTCCCATCTACTAATCTACATTTGGTGGTGTTGGTGTTGGTGTTGGTGGTGTTTGTTGTTGTTGTTGTTGCTGCTGCTGCTGTTGTTGTTAACGCTGCTGCTGTTGCTGCTGCTGCTGCAGTTGTTGTTGCTGCTGGTACAACGACTGCTTGCACAATGGGAATACATAGGCGCTACTGAGAACCTACCTATGATGATTCTGCTGCAGGTGGAGAATAATAACAATTATTGTCAACAAGTCTGATAAGTCGTCAATAGTCAACAATAATGATTATTGTCAAATTATGGCAACAAGTCTTGTCTTTAAATCGGTTTAAAGTTTTTATATAGTCTAATAACCCGAATACTTTTGAGCAAAGAGAGAATATCGTTTCTTTCTTGGAATAAAACTTTAAATTTTACGACATTGATGTGTTTTACCTTTCTTTGTATTTATAAAATGACAGGTCAAAGTTTATTACATGCCAATGGGGTTATTCAAGAACAGAGTTACCACGCAATTCAGAAGTTGTGTCCAAAGAGCTCTTACATACGCGCTGATAAATTCATTGCTTCAAAGGCTTCATTCTCAAGTAGAAGACGTCACACAACCGCTGTACATGAGAGACGTACGTATTGTGATTCGCAGTTGCGTTAGATTGCATTTGGTTTAACGGCTCATAAACCTTGATAGATACAATTTATTCAGTTCTGCATGCCTGGTCATCATTAGTGACTTGTCGTCCACAAGGCGACGGAATAACAAAATTTCACATCAAACAGAATTCTCGAGGCAATTATTAGATCAAGCAGCTAATGGCATACATCAAACCCCTATTCACATCACTATGTACATAGTAATCGGATGTGGTTACATGACCGGACTGTATATTAAGCCGAAATTAAATTTTGCCATTGTCGTCTTACGTTACCGTTGACAAACATCTTGAATTGTACGGTGAATAATTTATATTAATTGGTGATTCGCGCTGTATTTTCAAAAATTTCTTTTTCTTCGTTGAACGCATAAACCGCAGGAGTTAAAGGACAAGAAAAGGGGTACCTGAAGTAGGTTTCAGAAAAATCGCCTTAAAAAATTATATTACTTTATAGCAATTTTATGCGTATATCGTACTCGCACTGAAAGGAATTTCCGTTTGTTCTCATTTTAAATCTCCCGCAATACTGTTCCGTAGTCGCCATTACATGACGTCATGCACGAAACGTAAATGAAGGGAAGAGAAAGCCATGTTAAATTATATCTCAAAAGACTTTCCGTGCAAATCTATATTACTTAGATTTTCGCTTACCTGCTACAGAGATTTATGTAACTGCTTAATCTTATTGACAAGATACAGTAATTTTAAATTTTATTTAGTTAGTGACTAGTGCGCTACGAATGCTCTGATTATGTTTTCAAACTTTACAAAATGTTATCTAAACTTGTTTCAAATGACCTGTCGTGAAAATGGCTGCGTCCAACGGTCATCGCGGGAGTTTAAATTTACATGTTTTATACAGCGTGACTGCCGATTGAAGTCCTGCACGCAAAAAGCCATGATGTAAGTGATATAAAATTTCAAAACGAATTTTTTAAGCTTTATGTTTATGAAGGGTTTTCTTGTGCTTTAAAGTTCATAATCAAATTAATCAAACGACTAAAAAAGTAAAGCCATCATTTATTTATCATCCTCGTCTAACTGAGGAGATTAGCATTAACGGCTATTTAGCGACTGTCTAACAACAATACAGGTAAGGACGCAATGCACAACATGTAACATAGAGGATGTATGTCCTGGCGTCGGCAGCTGCTAGACTCGAACTCAGAACTCAAGTGGTTGCAATCCCAAATCTAGACCACTTGGCTACTCAACCCAGGACAGTTTGCCATTTAAATGTTTTTGTGGTAAAAATGCCTCGATTTTACAATTCGTAAAACAAAACATATCTGCACTACTGAACAAGGAGCATAGTAAACAAAAATTACAAATTTATTGCAAATATATTCGATTCAAGAGCAAATACTGAGTATCGTTCACGTTTTCTGTTTAAGAAGGCAACATTAAAGGTTAGGCTGTAAAATTATATTGGACTGCCTTTAATCGAGTTTATTAAACTAACAACAAGGGCCTTTCTAACCTACGTAAACTTATATTCTTTATCTTTTAGGATGTTTATAAAAGATTTAATAAACACAAACTGTTGGCGTTTATGCAATTTGACACTTTATCGCTAAGCAAACTAAACACAAGCGGTTGTATTTTACAGCAATCAAAGAGCATGATAGACGGCGCTACTAGTGCAACAGACGCTGTGATTGAGGGACCTGATAAACAGCATCTATAAAGATACACAGTATTTTAATAAAGTTCAAATGTCTATATACGTCTGTAACGCAAAACTTTTATTTATGCGTATTAGTACTGAATTTGACAAATTCCCAGAAGTTGTTTCGATGCTGCCAGAAAAGAAAAAACACGAAGACGCAAGTTTCTTTTAGTCGTAGTGGAAGCACTGCAAGGAGATGACAGAGTCATAATGGCTGTGCGTTTGAAAATGCTAAACTCAAATTTTGTTGTTGTTGTAGAGAAAGTTGTTGCAACTGAATGTGAAAGGAAAACGAAAAAAAATGCTCTAAAATATTGAAAATTACAATGGCGTTTTTTTTAAATTAAAACTTAGAATAAATAATAATTACCTCGGATACTCAAATTTTGTAAAACTTTCAAAGCTTTCGGCTCAGTGAATCTACCAAGATTGGCAACGGCGCCTTTTTGTCACGTGCGCGTGGCCGACAAATAGAAGGCGGTACCGTGATAACCATGATCATGAACTGCAGGGTTAGTTTCTGACATCATGTGACGTAGAGCCCATTTTCGTGACATCACGCGTTTAAGCAGCACTGTAACACTTACGCAACCGTGCTTGACGCGCAAGGAAAGATGTCTAGCATTGCAGGTTAGTGGTTAGTTTCTGACATAAGCAATAGCTGTGTTCGGTTGCCGTTAATTAACTTTCTAAGCTAATTATTCAAATTTAAGAAACAATTGTTAACTTTTATAGGCAAGAAAATGTGTATTTTGGACAGTAAATTAAAATGAGATTGAGTCTAAAGAATCGTCCGGTTTTCCTTGAATGTAATGATCAGTAAAACTAGATTAGCACAGTCTACTAATAATTTTCAAGTGCAAAAACACTACACGGAATGGTAAGTTTCTCGTTCGCTCACGGCTCACTGTTCCTACCAAGAAGCGTGCAGTCCTGCATAATGTACTCTCAGGTTGGTCTCGAGGCACTTTAGATCAACGGGGAGTAAAAACAATCGATACAGATTATCGTGGTTCGCGGCTAATGGAACAGATGTCAGTGCTATGCTCATTAAGATTATAGAAACAGACTCGCTTGAGTTAACAGAAACACTCATCCTAGCATGCAAATTCAAACTCCTTTTGCTTTCAATTAAGAATTTGATGTTAAATTAGTGTTCGGGCGAGTAAGGGAGAGGGGTGGTGTGAAGAAGGGGAGGACTAATGAGGAAGAGAGAGATGGAAAAAAAGAGGCGTGCGGAAAAGGAAGGAGAGCAAAGTAAAAGGGGGAAGGACGCCTCATTTAATCTAATATCCTGTTATGTATGCATGGATTTCTCTTCTGGGTGCACCAGAAATCGAATTGGGTGACTTGGGTCATTGGTTATTATTAGTTCAGTGGAATAATTCAAAGGTAATATTAGTTCAGTTATTAAAAAAAAACAATTTAGTACAGGTGGACAGGTAATTCCGAATATCCACTGATGTGCAATAACTGCTCCTTAAATGGTCCATTATAGACATCAGTGAACATACCAACCGTCCACTGTTTCTCGAGCAGAATACAGATGAATCTGTTGGCTTCACAATATGGGATTGCCAAGCAAATGGATATTCATTATTCAGCCAGCCCTTGCCAATGATAAGCAGCAGCATGGCCAGGGACTTAGTACGACGACCACTGAAGCTGACTACTGTCATTATCAAAAGTGCATAAATAATTTACTTTCAAGTTGCAATAATTCAAATGGGCAATAATGTTCTAACGCTAACGTCGCCATTAGTAGACTAATGATACTTATTGGCAGCTAATTAAGTTTATTGACATATTCGCTAAATAAAAATACATTTCCAAAGCCCCAGACACCTTGAAATAAGCCCAAAAACCCAACCATGTGTAAATCCATAAACGAGCCAGTTGAAATATATAAAAAAGAGGTTCTTTAGGACCTTATTGTCAAAGGAAAACACGGGTAGCATTAAATGGTTACTTCATGGGTGGACCCGTTTATTATTATTATTATTATTATTATTATTATTATTATTATTATTATTATTATTATTATTATTATTATTATTATTATTATTATTATTATTATTTATGTACTTATTTATTTATTGATTCGTATAATTATAAGAAAGTACAATAACACAACATAGACACACAGACACACAGTACATTATTATTATTATTATTACTATTATTATTATTATTATTATTATTTTTTTATTATTATTATTATTATTATTATTATTATTACATTCATGTTACTTTAATGGCTAAGAACTGAACGACCTCCTGAGGCAAAAGCAAGCTCCACTCATCTAAACATTATTATACTAATAGTTGCATTTCCGTAGAAAGAAATGCTTAATAAATGCTTTAGTAGCACCTGCATAATTCGCCTAAAATGCTTCTGATTTTTAGATTAAGCTGTAGCTTCCCACGTCCATTCTTAGTAAAAACATATAAAAGGCTGTATCTAGTAGGAAACCAGTATTCCGTAATGCTTAATAAGTGCTTTAGTAGCACGTGCATAATTTACCTAAAATGCTTCTGATATTCATTTTAAACTGTAGCCTTCCCACGTCCATTCTTAGTAAATACATATGAAAGACTGTATCTAGTAGGAAACCAGTATTCCGTGATGCTTAATAAGTGCTTTAGTAGCACGTGCATAATTTACCTAAAATGCTTCTGGTTTTTAGATTAAACAGTAGCCTTCCCACGTCCATTCTTAATAAATACATATGAACGGCTGTATCTAGTAGGAAACCAGTATTCCGTGATGCTTAATAAGTGCTTTAGTAGCACCTGCATAATTTACCTAAAATGCTTCTGATTTTCAGATTAAACTGTAGCCTTTCCACGTCCATTCTTAGTAAATACATATAAAAGACTGTATCTAGTAGGAAACCAGTATTCCGTGATGCTTAATAAGTGCTTTAGTAGCACCTGCATAATTTACCTAAAATGCTTCTGAATTTCAGATTAAACTGTAGCCTTCCCACGTCCATTCTTAGTAAATACATATAGAAGACTGTATCTAGTAGGAAACCAGTATTCCGTGATGCTTAATAAGTGCTTTAGTAGCACCTGCATAATTTACCTAAAATGCTTCTGAATTTCAGATTAAACTGTAGCCTTCCCACGTCCATTCTTAGTAAATACATATAGAAGACTGTATCTAGTAGGAAACCGATATCCCACGTACTCCTCTACCCGCACGTCACTATTCTCTGCACTGATTACAGTCATAATGTGGCTTCTCGGAACAAGAACATTGCAAATCATTCCCCGAAAACTCTTTCATTCTCATTCTTCGACATGCGGGAATGTAAAATTTAATCCAGGTAAATCCGCGGTGATCCGAGGAAATTACGGGTTAGAGCTGGATTATTTCAAACAATCAAAATTGTTCAAAAGAGCAAAGCGAAACTGATCACAGAAGCTATGCACTCAGATTAGACAATGGTTAGTCTGTAATTTTACATGAATACAACGTAAGTATAAAATACTTGATTTACAATAAAGCTAAATTAAATCCAGACTAGACATAAAAAGACTAATTGTAAACGACATATTACAAACAAGTGTCAAGACTTTATCACAATCGAAAATTAAACTTTGTGAGAAAAATTGTAAACTCTTGCACATTGAGAATTCCAAAGCTATGCTATTATGTAAATAACAGTCAAGTAAATTTAAGATTTAAATATGGTTGTACTGTAGATCTAAACGAAAATGTAAAATTAAAGGTTAAGAACTCATTTAAAGATTATGTTTTAAGATATCTATTATAGCTCCTTACAACACTGTATAATGTAATATAATTACAAGGGAACTATGGTGCAGATCTAGAATGTGTTGAACATTTCCCGTACCTGGGCAGTCTACTCTCCGTCCAGTGCAACTCAACAAAGGATGTGGAAAATAGGCTTAGAGCTGCCCATGCCGCTTTCGGCAGACTCTCAACCCGTGTCTTTGGTAATGCTCATCTAACTCGTCGAACCAAGCTGATGGTCTATAATGCTATTGTCGTTTCCACACTCCTTTACGGATGTGAAACATGGACTCTGTACCGCCAAGACCTGAAAAAACTCGAACAGTTCCACCAGAAAAAGCTTCGCTCAGTTTCCAACATCAGATGGGATGATTATGTCACCAATAATTCAGTTCTCGAGAGATTCAACACCACTAGTATAGAAGCTATGATTACGAAACATCGGCTAAGGTGGGCAGGGCATGTAGCACGTATGGACGAAAACAGACTTCCCCGAAGGATCCTCTTCAGTGAGCTGAGCACTGGAAAACGCCCCCTGGGCCGCCCTAGGCGCCGCTACAAGGACCAACTAAAAGAAACCCTGCAATCAGCAAGGATCGATCCAGAAACCTGGGAACAGACAGCGCGGCAGCGAACAAAGTGGAGAAGAGTCATCCAGGAAGGGACTGAGCATTTTGAAACAACCAGACGAGCAGCAATTGAAGCCAAACGTCAACGAAGGAAAGAGAAGGCCCGTCAACCTCAGGTAACTCCCACCATCCAATGTGACAAATGCACCAGAATGTTTCGAGCAAGAATCGGGCTGTTAAGCCACCAACGTGCCCACCACAGCTAGTAACTTCGACCGAAAGGACAATACTCGGAAACGAGTGAAAGCCGACGACGACGACGACAAGGGAACTACAATGTATGGTTATTATAAAGTTGAATGTCTGTAGATATGTTACTTTACTAATATCACATTACCTGTTTTACTAACATCTTTATCTTTGTAAACTGTATATTTTTATACGAAATAAACTCATAATAAAAAAAATAATAATACAATTCATACATAAACATAGAATAAAATTAAAAGAAAACAGTAAGTGTCCGTTATACACAAGAACATCGTCTTTATCTGCTAGCCTTTTAAAACTGGCTAAATTACATATACATGTATTACGAAATTCATTTCGGAAGAAATTCTACAATGAAGAAGCAGTATATTAGAAACCGTTTTTGCCAAAATTGGTTTTAATTATCAGAAGGTATAGCTTGCCATTAGCTGCAGCTCGAGTGCTCACTTGGTGAATTTCCTCCAGGCTAACTAGTTTGTTCATTACAAAGACAGGAGTACAATTATTCATAATTTCCTCAGCTTCGAGAAACCTGCATAAACTCACATGGTAGCTCTCTAGACCCGAATATCGTTGATCTCACTTCTGTGCAATTTATTTTCACAAAATTATATGAAATATAATGGACTGATTATATGTTTATTATCCGTAAGCGGCTCATTGCTCACAAAACCGCCGTGGTCGAGTAATCTGACATAATTTCGTGTGAGCATAGCGACAATTGTTTCAACTGTCAGAATCAATTAACTATTTTTACAATGATTTTAATAAGAATTCGTACACATTCATCATTGCCAGATGTGTTCCACTCTGTCAGGAACGCAGTTATTTAAAGCAAAACCGCACACAATCTTAAACTGTAGGTCAAAACAATCTACTCTTTAAAATATTGAAAGGAAACATACTAATTTTTCAAAAATGACGTACGTGAAAGAATTATTGCCACACAAACACAATTTCGCGTTCGCGCCACTAGTTCTTCGATATTACGTGCACTTCATCATTCGCTAGTTAGAAGGGGACTAGTGCCTGCATTTTGGAAATGCATTGCACAAAAAAGGTGCTGTACCTCTCAGTTCAGATGTGTCTACTTTTAGTACAGCACACTGACTACATTACAGTAGCACTGTACTTCAATTTTCGCTTTCGCAAACATGTAAAACACACTCGAATATTTTTGTTGCTGAAAATTATGTTAGCTTGTGATGTCATCACTAGTTCGGCTCGCCTGCCGTTAATTAAGTTTTTAAGCTATTAACTAATTATCAGAAACGCTATTGCAGTATTAACTGCGTTAAAATGTATACTTTTTATCGGACTTGAAAATGGGGTAGTATATGAAAAATCGTCTTGTCTTCCTTTAAAACACTTTTCAGCTCCTTGAAAACATAAGATTTATGGAGAAAAATAACTGACTAACCCCATCTAATTACATAGCTTTACTTTATGGGCCTAACTATTTCACTTTTAAACTAATGTCAAATATGGAGGATTTCAAAACAGAGCACTTTCACCAAGATTTCAGGTATTTATTTTTCTTTTGGTCAGATGTAGCAACGCCACAGCAGATCTGCTCATGTGATTAGCCGCCCTACTATGTCCTCAACATTTTACCTTTCATCCTTCAAAAATTCCATCTTTGTGCAAGTTAAGCAAGCATGGATTTTGGACGTTTGATCTATCATTTTCATGTTGCTGTCATGAAAAAACTTTGTAAGTGTCGCATTTATCTTTTGATTTCTCTCTACGTTCACGTCATGTGAACAGACCTTTCTGACTTTGCCTATTCGAGTCACGTCATGTGAACAGACCTTTCTGACTTCGCCTTTTCGATTCAGCTCATGTGAACAGATCCTTTCTGACTTTGCCTTTTCGATTCAGCTCATGTGAACAGATCCTTTCTAGCTTTGCCTTTTCTATTCAGGTCATGCGAACAGATCCTTTCTGACTTTGCCATTTCGATTCAGGTCATGTGAACAGATCCTTTCTGACTTTGCCTTTTCCATGAAAGTCATGTGAACAGATCCTTTCTGACTTTGCCTCTTCCATTTACGTCATGTGAACAGATCTTTTCTAACTTTGCCTTTTCTATTCAGGTCATGTGAACAGATCCCTTCTGACTTTGCCATTTCGATTCAGGTCATGTGTACAGATCCTTGCTGATTTTGTCTTTTCCATTCACGGCATGTGAACAGATCCTTTCTGACTTTGCCTCTTCCATTTACGTCATGTGAACAGATCCTTTCTAACTTTGCCTTTTCTATTCAGGTCATGTGAACAGATCCTTTCTGACTTTGCCTTTTCCAATCACGTCATGTGAACAGATCCTTTCTGATTTTGCCATTTCGATTCAGGTCATGTGAACAGATCTCTCTGGCTTTGGCTTTTCGATTCAGGTCATGTGAACAGATCCTTTCTGACTTTGCCTCTTCCATTTACGTCATGTGAACAGATCCTTTCTAACTTTGCCTTTTCTATTCAGGTCACGTGAACAGATCCTTTCTGACTTTGCCTTTTCCAATCACGTCATGTGAACAGATCCTTTCTGATTTTGCCATTTCGATTCAGGTCATGTGAACATCTCTCTGGCTTTGGCTTTTCGATTCAGGTCATGTGAACAGATCCTTTCTGACTTTGATGTATCGAATTTGATTTTAATTTCCATTGTTCCTCTCGCCAATCTACTTCTTGTACGTTTTTTTTGGTGGGGGAGTAACATTTGTCATTCTTCTCCCAATCCTATTGGCCTCATTGGCTCTCTTTAGAATCCTAAGCCCTTGATCTCTGATAGTTGGACAAAGGAATAGGGTGTCATCTTACACAGATTTTTACACAGATTGTAAGCTTGCTGCTTGCTGTAGATGTTGGATGTCTAGTCAATCGTCTTTCCTTCATCTTCATAACAGCCTGAAAAGTTGTCAGTGGCTATTTTACCAATACTCTTCACTTTTGCAAGAAAGTCAATTCCAACCCAGACAATAAGAGCATCTATTCGGAACAGTAATATACACCAACATCAGATGCTTCTGATTCAGCATTATGACATGAAGATTTTCTATTTCAGAAAACTCCAGCTTCAGATAGGTTGGCACTTCAGGAGGCAAAATCGCAAGACGTCATCTCAGCGTCACCAGGTTTTGTGTCTGTAGCACCCAACAAACCAGATGACTCCTTGCAAAAGATGGGAATCTCCAAGTCTAACCTTCATAATTTATTTACGTATGAATCTAATTAATAATTAAATCTATAGATAGCGAAAGCCTCCCACTAAGCAGTCGTTGTAATAAGTATTGGTACTGTATTTCCTCCGATACTAAAAACAACTTAAAATCAAGCAATGATTTTCTCAACTTAATGATAGACTTACCCTATAGAACGTGATTTTAATGAAATTATTAAAGTTTCTATTTATCTTACTGCAGTTCCTTAGCGCAATGCCCCAGAGCAACCTATAAAGGTATTGAAGTGACTTGTAAAAAACAAGCAAAATCGCAATGATTGAAGAAAAGGTTGTTAAACACTGAGCAATTTCTGTGACCTTTACGACCTGCATAATGCTTTAGTTGGTTTTTTGCTCCACTAACATCAGACAATTCCTCAGCAAGCATTTGTTTGAGTGATATACCTAAGTTTGGTACTAGGCAAAACCAATAAACCGTTAGATTATTTGAAACAAACCAAAACTAATAAACCGTTAGATTATTTTAAACAAAGCAAAACTGATAAACCTTAGATTATTTGAAACAAAGCAAAATTAATAAACCGTTAGATTATTTGAAACAAAGCAAAACTAATAAACCGTTAGATTATTTGAAACAAAGCAAAATTAATAAACCGTTAGATTATTTTAAACAAAGCAAACCTAATAAACCTTAGATTATTTGAAACAAAGCAAAACAAATAAACCGTTAGATTATTTGAAACAAAGCAAAACTAATAAACCGTTAGATTATTTGAAACAAAGCAAAATTAGTAAACCGTTAGATTATTTTAAACAAAGCAAAACTGATAAACCTTAGATTATTTGAAACAAAGCAAAACTAATAAACCTTAGATTATTTGAAACAAAGCAAAACTAATAAACCGTTAGATTATTTGAAACAAAGCAAAACTAATAAATCGGTTGATTATTTGAAACAAAACAAAACTAATAAATCGTTTGATTATTTGAAACAAAACAAAACTAATAAACCTTAGATTATTTGAAACAAAGCAAAACTAATAAACCGTTAGATTATTTGAAACAAAGCAAAACTAATAAACCGTTAGATTATTTGAAACAAAGCAAAACTAATAAACCTTAGATTATTTGAAACAAAGCAAAACTAATAAACCTTAGATTATTTGAAACAAAACAAAACTAATAAACCGTTAGATTATTTGAAACAAAGCAAAACTAATAAACCGTTAGATTATTTGAAACAAAGCAAAACTAATAAACCTTAGATTATTTGAAACAAAGCAAAACTAATAAACCTTAGTTTATTTGAAACAAACCAAAACTAATAAACCGTTAGATTATTTGAAACAAAGCAAAACTAATAAACCTTAGTTTATTTGAAACAAACCAAAACTAATAAACCGTTAGATTATTTGAAACAAAGCAAAACTAATAAACCGTTAGATTATTTGGAACAAACCAAAACTAATAAACCGTTTGATTATTTTAAACAAAGCAAAATTAATAAACCGTTTGATTATTTGAAACAACAATTTAATTTATTAAACGGCTAATTTGTTTAAGAAAACAGACACTGAAAAATCACAAATTGGTCAGGATTTGAACTTGTGGCCTCACGATTCACAGGCTCGACCATTCAACTACACCTTATATTATTTTTCTATTTCCCAACATTCAAGTTTCTTGAATACATAATAATATTTAAGCAACCAAATACTTTTAAGAACGTGTCAGTTTTTTAGCTTTCTTTGAAAATAGACGGCATGTGCATAATTTTATCATTTACATGGCTTAAAACACGTGTAGTTCTTGCCTTGACATTTATGCTGGACATTTCTAAGTCCAAACATATAAGATTACAAGTTTCATACTACCTCACTGACTTCGGTTGTAATCGCTAATACAAAGGCGTCATAATTGGCCTTTTTAAACGGTTAAGCGACAATGTTTTTATAGCCAGCTATACAGTCCGCTCAGCAATGCATTGTCGCGTTCAGTGACACGAATATTAGATCACAGCCACACGTGTTCGTATCTTACTGCTTTAGCAACTTCCCGAACGTTTATGTATGAGTGTTGTACACATAAGCTTAATAAGTGAAACAACTTACCGATGAACCTGGTGTCAAAAGCCTGGAAAACATGAATGTCGTGTTAGTTCACTCTAATTCATCACGTAATATCTACCCGTTCGTCCATGTTGGCTGCGTGAGAAAGTTGCTGGCTTCTAGCAATCTACATCTCTGTATGTGAAGCCTGGTATTGATTTGTACTGGGAGCTGTCAATACCAGCGTGCCCAGGGTTTCGTCGCTTTACATTGTTGTTTAAATGCAAAAATTTTGTCAATTTTAGTGTAAATGTTCGGCTGAGTTTCTTTTTTCTTTTATTACTCGCGTCGACTTGCCGTGGCTTAAAAACAACGTTGTGATTTAAATCAACTTATTACAATGGTGCACTCATCCACGCTCACAGTCATTCACACTCATCCACATTCATCCACACTCATTCACACTGATCCACACTGATCCACACTCATTCACATTCATCCACACTCATTAACATTCATCCACACTCATTCACACTCATCCACACTCATTCACACTCATCCACACTCATTCATACTCATTCACACTCATCCACACTCATTCACACTCATTCACACTCATCCACACTCATTCACACTCATTCACATTCATCCACACTCATTCACACTCATCCACACTCATTCACACTCATCCACACTCATTCACACTCATCCACACTCATCCACACTCATCCACACTCATTCACACCCATCCACACTCATTCACACTCATTCACACTCATCCACACTCATCCACACTCATTCACACTCATCCACACTCATCCACACTCATTCACACTCATCCACACTCATTCACACTCATTCACACTCATCCACACACTCATTCACACTCATTCACACTCATCCACACACTCATTCACACTCATCCACACTCATTCACACTCATCCACACTCATCCACACTCATTCACACTCATTCACACTCATCCACACTCATTCACACTCATTCACACTCATCCACACACTCATTCACACTCATCCACATTCATCCACACTCATTCACACTCATCCACACTCATTCACAGTTTGTTTGTTTATTCGATCATTTGTTTGTTGGCAGCTCCTCCACTCATTACTTAGCTCGCTCACTCATTCATTCATTTATTAACTCATTCATTTGTTCGTCCGTTCATTCATTCATTCGTCCATTTGTTAACTCATTCATTTATTAACTCATTCATTCATTCATTCATTCATTCGTTCATTCATTTATTCCTCGATTCATTCATTCATTCATTCATTTTCGCACTCAGTCAATCAAACATTTCTGGCTGAATTCTAAAGAATTGTCAAGATCTGCAAGAGTGTTGTGTTATAATGAACAAACGGTTTTCTGCAAAAAATTCCGCGTTTTCCAGCCAGAGTGGTCACGCGGTCACAACATCTTCAATAAGAACTCATTCACCTAATATATGACGTACGTATGACGTCAGACATGCATTGTACACCCGGTCATCCACACCCAAAGCTGGTGAGAATTTCCCATTGATCAAGCATCACTATTATATACGTTACTCTTCTATTATATATATATAAGTATACTTGTATACTTGAAAATATTATTAGAAAACACCTCTGGTGTACCGATCCATAATATAGTAACAAAAACACTAGAGAAAAACACACGCAGCAGTTTCATATATATATATATGTTCTGCGCGCTGACCTTAATAAACTGTCATCATATACCTTGTTCTAATCATTAATCGTGGTCATAGACAATGGCTTTATTGCACACCAAGTGCCTCGATTTCGAGAATCAGCGTGCTTTCGATTTAAAGTAGAGATCAATAATGTAAATAAAGGTCTTGTAAATTAACCCACATAATATGTTATTTCCGATTCTAGCCAATTACTGGCTTCACGTGTGTTGGATTCATGCATGTATTGGTCTCGTGTATAATTTAATACGATTAGTACAGCGATACAAGCAATCATTTTTGAGTACTGTCTAGCTAGGATAGATACTACGAAAAACATGATGTGAATAGAATAAGTTGATGAATTTAGCTTAACATCAACATCAAACACATCATAAGCAACTTGTCCCACCCTTTCGCACACCGCTATTCAAGTTGCAAACTTTCTCAATTTCACTCTTACTTAATGCATAACTTGTAATCCTGTGGCTAACCAAGGACTTCTATACCTAAAGTTACAGAGGTCCTTGGCCTAACTTATAAATGACGTATCTATTCTCTGAAAGGCTTTTATACAAGTTAAACCTGTCAACCAATCAACGTTCGATTAATTGCCCATTCCTTTTATCATAAATGTGCTTACGATTGTAATCTTTCTTATCAAATAAAAATATTGTTTAAACTAAGTTAGACGAGAAAAACCATCTTCTTAAATCTGATTTAGAATTAATCCGAATCCTTTCGTGGAACCGAAGTTAATAGCTCTTGGTGTTTTCAAAGAGGTTCCGAATTATGTACTGGGAACCTCTTTGGTACGTCTTGAGTGCAGGACGAGTCATTTGCTTTTGTAATTGTTTAGTAATGATTTAACTAATACTGTTAAACACTGTTCCCTGTACTGTGAAAGCATTGTTCTTGTCTCTTGCTTTAGAACAATAACAAATGCAAGCAAAACAATCAAAACGTAGTAGCGCATGCGCTTTAACTTTTGTGATTTGAATGCAAAGCTCGTTACACCTTTGAAATCTAAGCAAGAACTTTGCTGCCTTCTTCTGCGTTTGATGGTAACGAAGATCAGTATAATTGGGAGTATTCTGGAAGTACCTTATCAAATGCCTGTCTAGGGCAAACGCCGATCTTTATTCCCTCTGTCGACCACAATAATTTTTGACAGTGTATTAGCGTGGCGACAGTTTCTATACAACTTATGGCCGCTAGGCTAGTACTTTATTGTCTCAAAATTGGCACATAAAGCATCACTGTAAATCCTTCTGACTGTACAACTTACCAATGCATTATAATACAAACTTGTCTTCAAATTTCCATAATATTGAACTTTGTAAAATGAAGCCAAACCGTGAAAAAACGAAACTTAAATAGTAAGTTCACTTACTTTAACTGGGAAAAACTAAATTTCTTTTGTGTTGGAAACCACGCACAAACGTACCAGCAGGCAATAACGCAAGGCAATAATCTAAATTTATTTCAGCTATTGACTTTCGAGAAAAAGCAATGCATAAACCACATTTGCACGCATGCATGTATGATGCATATAAATTCGATTGTATAAATTACAAGGCCATATCACGTTGAAAACACCGCTTCTCGTCTGATCACCGAAGTTAAGCAACGTAGGGCCTGGTTAGTACTTGAATGGGTGACCGCCTAGGAATACCAGGTGCTGTAGGCTTGCGGGATGCCCACACTGTATCTCGACTAGGCAGAGGAGCTGCACAAGCAGCCAACGGCTAGAGGGCGGAGGAGGTCAAGTGACCCAACGGCCATGTGTAGAGGAGTAAAGCTTCCAAATCAGGAGTGGAGCCCCGAAGGCGGACCAGTGCACTATGCTCACTGACTCCGGCAGCTCCTGCAGCCAACCTGGTGCTAAACGTATCGCTCCGCTTTCCTTTGGACTACACCAGGGAGGAAGAGAGGGGGTTCCTGTTGTCTGGGCAACTCAGGATCTCCATACACCTTGCCCAGGCGTGCGCCCTGGAGAGGCCATTCCAGTGGTTCAAGGATCGGATGCTGCAGCTCCATCAACGTAATCAATAACTGACTCTCTTGGCGCACACTACATTGTCTTCCGAGACAGAAGGATGCCAACAACAATAAATTACAAGAATATTATTTCCTGGCGTTCAGTTAGTTAGAAAAGGAGCATACGAAACAGTATATATACAGACTGAGGCAGGGAAAAATAACCGAGCGACCATTATGTGTGTGCTTGATTACAGTCTTCAAAGTTAAGCGATAATGACTCTCGTTAATAAATGGATGGGTAACCGTTCATTCGTCATACAGCCCTCATTAGTATCCTTCACTATATGACAAAAAACCTTAGTCATAAATGAAGCTTGAAAAATTCGTCTTGAAATTTTGTATCAGTTACATGATGTCTTGTGTACATGATGTCTTGTGGCATAAAGAACTTGAAATAACAGTAATGCTGTAATTTGTATATTGTAAATTGTAAACTCGTGACGCTGCAAGTTGTAACTTTAAGCTCCAGCATTGACACTCGGACGCATCCATTTTAACGGTCAGTCATTGACTATATTGTGTAATAATATATCAGATAATATTGTGCAAAGTTTGAAAAAATAATCAGACCATTCGTGGCACATACTTCGCAAGATAAAAAGTGTCAATTATTTTATATCGTAAATACGATCAACAATATATTTGTGTGAGCCAGTGTTGCACACTGAGATGGTGAAACCGAACCAATTGGCGCGAACATCTTAAATTATTGAGAATTTTCTTTTCCGGTTACATAAGTTCTTTAAAGGACAAGAAACGACATACTTGAAGTAGGTTTCAGAAAAATCGCCTTTAAAAATTCTATTACTTTAAAGCAATTTTATGCGTATGTCATACTCGCATTGAAAGGAATTTTTGTTTGTTTCCATTTTAAATCTCCAGCAATACTGTTCCGAAGTCGCCATTACATGACGTCGCTGCGCAAACGTAAATCAGGGGAAGAAAAGGCAATGTTAAACTATGTCCCAAAAGACTTTCCATGCAAATCTATATTACTTAGCATTTCGCTTACCTGCTTGAAAAACTTACGTAAATAGAAAAGAACATTTTTAATTATTTAAAATATTTTCACCAATTGGTAAAATGTCGCTGACTCACCCTCCAGGGTGCACCACCCACTAACCAAAAACGTATTTTTAATCTTATTCACAAGATACAGTAGTTTAAAATTTTGCTCGCTTAGTGATGTGTGCATTACGAATGCTCTGATTATTTTTTCAAACTTTACACAATGTAGTCTAAACTTTTTTTAAATGACCTGTCGTCAAAATGGCTGCGTCTAACGGTCATCGCGGGAGTTTAAATTTACATGTTTTATACAAGGTGACTGCTGATTGAAGTCCTGTATGTAAAAAGGCAGTATGTAAGTGGTATAAAATTTCAAGACGAATTTTTTAAGCTTAATGTTTATGAAGGGTTTTCTTGTGCTTTAAACGTGTAAACCGTAATTCTGAGTAATACAACTTTGCATAGAAAGTTTTTTGTGTAATATCTTATCGTATCAACCATAACGTAACTAAAACATCTCTACCAGTACAGCACCTCATCTCAAAAGAATACTCTTGATAACAAGTATCTGGTCCCACTAGAGTCATCTACTTCAGTGTGCATGCCGTTGAGTGCTGGGCTTGCTGAGTGCTAAATCGTTTAAAAAGCAGATTGGAACGTTGCTGTCACAGTAATAGCAGCACAGAGTAGCCCAGACTATACAGACTAGAAACAGAAATCAAAACTGTAAATTATTGATAGGAGAAGCTTCATCTTTTTTTTCAAATAATTAACGACATTATTACTATAAAGCAGTCTTTCTTGATGTCACAAAAAGCGGGGTTCTCTGTCACTAAATGGGCAGCCACCTCTAAAACTTTCTACTATCACTATCTCGTAGTAAAAATCTTACACTTCGTTAAATGTCTGGACAAAATCTTTCTTTGCAATTTTTTGTTCGAGTTTAGATCAAAAATATGATTCTAGAGAAACGAAATATTCACAATGAAACCAAGAAAAATTATAACAAGTCATAAGAAAAATCTCTTATATTTTATGGATTTCACGCAACTAATTTTTGGGTAAACGATTCGCCATTATAGTCTCAATATAGTCTCCATATTATTCTCCATATAGTCTAATCAAGTGTTGCCTCCTCCACAAATGCTTAGCGAATGTGTTAAAACATTTATCATTTCTCTGTACCAAACATCAGTTTATATCCTAATTATGAAATACTACTAACGCCCACTGTAACTCACACTAATCATTAGTAATATGTTGTTATTTTTCTCACTACTAATTCTAGTGGCCTAACATAAGCTAGCTTCTTAGGTCTCTAGCGCAGAATTCATGATTAATATCCTAATTTTGTTGTATTAACATAAAATTCATTGTCAATGTACTTGTAATACATAAGTATTTCTTTATTGCAAAATAAATCTATTGAATTGAATTGAATTGAAAAATTGATTAATAAGGCTCAGTGCCGCCTTAAACATACCTTTTTAACGCTAAAAGCTAATTGCACGATGTCCCGCATAAAGAGACGAAACGTTGCAGTGAATCAAGAAATTAAGCAAAGCTTTAATCTTTCAGATCTGTATTTGTTGTTCTAAAAACATCAAAAGAATGGGCACCAAGGGATATCGGCTTACAAAGCTTCGGTTTCTATAGCAACGTATATCTTACCTTGTTACGGCTTGCCATAGCAACTTGCTTTTCAATCAGTAGATGCTCCTTGGCGTATCTTGCAACTACATCTTGCAAGTGTTTCATTTCAGTTATCAACATTTGCTTTTCTTGCATAAGCCTTGCTTCGTTTTCAGTGTGTTCAATGATCTGTAACGATTCAGGCTGCATTAATTAAGCTTAAAGGAAGACAGGATGATTTTTGCATATACTATCCCATTTTCAAGTCCGATAAAAAGTATACAATTTAACACAATTCATACTGCTAAAGCGTTTCTGATAAGTAAATAATATATTTAAATCTTAATAAACGGCGAGCGAGCCCAACTATTGATGACATCACAAACTAGCAATTTTCAATAGCAAAAATATTCCACGAACGTGTTGCATGTGTTTGCTAAAGAGAAAATTGAAGTACAGTGCTATTGTATTCAGTGTGTTGCACTAAAACTAGTTTTAAGATAAAAAATCAAATTTCAAATTTACCGCTGTGCTCACGCATGTGCTGTCGAACTTGTGTACGTCGTCACAAACTAACACATCTGAACTGAGAGGTACAGCACTTCTTTTTTGTGCAATGCGTTTTCGAAATGCAGGCGCTGGTGCCCGTCTAACTAGGGAATGGCAAAATGCATGTAACAGCGAAGAACTAGCGACGCGAACGTGAAATTGTGTTTGTGTGGTAATAATTCTTTCACGTAAGTCATTTTTGAAAAAATAATATGTTTCCTTTCAATATTTTAAAGCGTAGGTGTTTTGCTACAGTTTAAGATTGAGTCCGGTTTAGCTTAAGCTTAAATTTACTAGAACAAAAACGGTTATATTTATTGGCGACATTTAAACAGACAGATTGTTGGTTTAAACTCCATTTATTAATGCAATAAAACTACACAACAATATTAGTACACTGAACAATGTATTTGAACAACTACAAATAAGGTAGTTGAACAGCACTATACGATTGGTTAACAGATTTATAAAAAGGTTGTTGTGTCTTTGAACGCAAATTAAATAAGTTCCAGAATATTTCATTCTTATGTCTTAACTAAAATTGCTTACCTTGCAGTATAGATTTTGTTGTTAAATTTTATTAACAGGCGTGGCACTACAACTGGTAATATTGCTTCATGTCTTATACCGTACAAACCCTTTTCTCTCAGACCACTGGCTTCTCCATCCAAGTGTACCGCTCGCTTAGCTTAGCAAATTGGTTTTTTTTTAGCAAGCGCTTCGTGGTCACACAGATAATGGTGCCTTGACCAAGTGCTATTATACGTATTTAACTAGTGGTTAGAATTCAGCTAGACTTATCTTAAAGTTTTTGTTAGTGACTAAGGTGAATTAGAAATTCGAATTAGAATTCTTTACTTATTTCGGAATCTACTCCACAAGTACGTAAATATAAGGATAAAATATGTTACTAAAAATTAACTTATAAACTTAGTTATAGCATAATACATGGGTATGATTGTGCATTTGCAAATAAAATTTTGCATTTGCGAAGGAAATAAGAAATTCGTATTTATATCAGATTTTAAAATACATTGTGTTACTAGATTAATTTAATTGATTTTTAAAAAAATAAACAGCTCTTTATACAATAACGTCAAAGTACTGAATTTCCAAATCGACACACATTCGACTAGCGCTGCAAACATAGGTGATAATCTATTTAAAAATCTCTAAGTGTGTCTAAAAGATCAGTAAGTTGATGGACTTCACTAACTTTTTTTAGGGGTGCTCACTAACAATGGTATTGACGACAACAATAGCGATGACAACAAAAGTGATAACGTGAATTACTTTCCCAGGTATTTCATTCAAAGATACGCTGTAACACAATTCATACCTTGGGTTTGGTGATTCCGTTTTGGTTGAAAGAATTCAAAATCTTCTCGTAATCTCGTTTTAGTTTGTTGATTTCTTCGTTCTTGGCTTTGATATTCTTGGCATGTTCTGCAAGATCGCAGGCTCGTTGTTTAGCAAATCTTTCACGCACTTTCGCTATCTCGACTTCATTTGATTT
>JAQGDQ010001040.1:22779-68280 GCA_030141605.1 Tubiluchus corallicola
ATGGCGGAAAAATTTTTGTTAAACAGCGTACAAGAACATTCGTTAAATAGTAATAATATCTATCATGTCAAATCAAATCACGTCTCAAAAACGTATTTTATGTAAAAAATATTAAATTATATAGTACACAAAAGTAATTTTCTTAAAGTAACTCTACCTTTCTTCTTTGAACTGCACTAGTTCGTGTAGTTGCACTAGCATCCTCTGCTGTTTCTACCATGAGGGTGCCACCCCACCTAACCTGTCTGTAAATCTAACTATGCTTTTAGCCCGCACCTGCCATGTTTGACTTGCATGTTTCACCTCTTTTCTTAACCTCTAATACCATCAGCAGTTAGCGAGTTGCTTTTCTCAGCATTTATACTAGCCATGCTCACCCCAAACTTCTAGTATGTCGCTAAAGACTTTTGGAAGTATATTATTCAAGACTTCAAGACTTTCTGATAGTTCAAAAGCAATTTTAGTATATGCAGCACACGTACTGTATAGCAGTACTCGATACCGTGCTGGTGATAGTACAAAATGCTTAACGTAGCGACACCTCTGGATAAAAAAGAAAGCACCAAGAACTAATGCGTTTTAACAACGGGAAAGCAGAAAAAAGTTTTGATGTTTTTTTTGGGGGGGGGGGTCAAAAAACATTAATACCAATTGACCTCGCAAAGCATGTCAACGTCTGATGAGATCAAGGGAAACATATTGTGGAGTTTCCACTTTGAAAACAGAAGCAGTGTGGAAATGACATGAAAATGTTTCTATTTTCAGGACACCAGAAAAGCAGGAACAACATTTTTCACCTCAAAACAATAATTAGACCTGTGCAGTCATTTAAGTGAGCTAACTCGTTCAGTAGGCCTGCAATCCAAAGAGGAAGAAAATGTTTAAATGTTTCTTCAGTTTCTTGTAAGCGACTCCCTTGTCCAATGGATGGCGTATATTTGCACAGTATACTACACAAAAGTGTTTACATTGCTACTGTGTCGGCATCTAATTAAATTATTATTGAATTAATAGAAGCTAGTGTATCCAAAAGCTAAACAAACGTGGTTCAGCATTGTTACCAATGAAACTGTACAATCAGAGAATATGTTATCAGCCCTCTAACACATGCACCCGTGTCAGCGTCTATGTTAACACTTCGAATCTTAAACAGGGGGAGGGGTGATTTTGTAGGGCCCTGGGTTAGAGATACTGTGAGACCCCGGCCACACCGGCCCCCGGCGACAAATAACAGAAGCATGAAAGTTGGATTCTTCAAATCACTTTAACTTTTACAACGTAATGCCAACGTTAGACCCACATAGATGGATGCAAGTCTAACATAACAAAAAGAGAAGAGACATTCTGAAATTTACAAAATTAGAATAAGTTTTTGAAATATGTTAAAAATAATGCGTACAAACTACCACTACTTCTCGGGACAGAAATGTGACCTCAATTCCTACAAAACTGTGTCTCTGTAATCAGGATTGCCAGTATAGCAGTACCAATGGGTTGGAATAATGGACAAGAAAATAATTCCAGTGTATTATTATACTGTGTACTAATTAAATGTGCCCTTTTTAAAGAGATAATTCAGCATACTTCTACTCTAATTATTCAATAACTTCTTACAGGAAATTAATTCCACTTAATGTCTAGAGGGCCCCTCAGCTGGTCGAGCCCATACAGCCCTTGCCTCAATGCGGTATTGTAATAAGGATTTTGATAGTGTCTTACCAGTGACTGATTTTGCACATTGAGAAGCAAGCAGCGTTTTTCTAGCATAGACACTTCACTTTTCAGCTCCCGGATTCGCTTGAGTAGAATGGCTTCTCTTTTTTCAGCTGGCGTTTTCTCCACTTCAGCTTGTTTCTGCAATGAACAAATGCAAACAAAGGTCGTTGATGTTTGCTTAGTGATCGCTAATCAAGCTAATTGCACTAATGATATGTTAAAAGTAATTAAAACACGTTAAACAAATCATTATTCGTTACCAAAACGCCTTGTTTGTTTTACCAAGCAAGGTACAGCAAACGTTTCAGAATACAATTGATTCGGTTTTCAGTAAAAAAAGGCAAAATTATTTAATTCACAGTCTATCGGGTGCCTTGACAGACAGACAAAGTCAAAATAAGTATTTATATTTGGTTGTTTATGGAATATGAAGGTTAACTAAACATCTTTATCATATGCTTACTGGGCAATGGATTTATTCAATATTCACTCCGGGAGGCCATACTACTTACAATATCTTTCACTGCGTGATGTCCATTTTTCTTAAAGAAAAATGTTTCTTGGAGTATAATTGAAGGGTAGTATAGGCTAGTATAGGCTGCAGAGTAGGGCGCCCTGCTAAAAGATTTCCAAATATGTATATATATAAATGAGTATAATATTTTGACATTTTGCATTGCTGAATAATTCCTTTTAGCTTAAAATAAAATTTAAACTTTAAAAAAGGAGGCCCGGAAGTCTGAAAACCCGGTTTTGAAAATGCGCCCCTGTTTAAGACCTTTTATTTGAGATAAGACGCCTCAGTTTCGGGCCCTCGCGTAAATCACGGGGTCCCAGTCAATGTTTGTTTATCATCTTGCTGGTGAGTTAGAGGGTGGCTCCGTCCGAGGGGGTCCCACAATTTCATTAGCCTAGGGACCCAAAAAGATCCTAATCCGGCCCTGTATAGCCTCGTTCATGGGCATGTCTGACTTGTATGCCATGCAGAAGTATAAAATCAACAGCCTTAAGCTACGACTCCATGTGTGCGTAATGCGTGATCCGTATTCAACAGTTAACATTTTAACACGTGGAAGTGTTTCCTTGTGTACGTAATGCGTAATCCGTAATGCGTGATACGCACTCACTCAAACGTGATGGCTGTCGTCTGAATACGCATCACGCATTACGCGTACATGGAATCGTGCTTTACAGTCAAGATTGAATCCTCATCAAATGGGCTACTACTACGACTATGCACTTACACATGAGCAGCATTGTGGAATTAATTACTTCGTGGAACCAAATGAGTAGGCCTAGAGCAAACTAAGAAATTCCTCCTTTATTTAGAAGTAATATCGTCGAATGCGAAGACAATCTTTTTTCAAAGTCGTAATTTGCGTCATAATTAAATTCCTGTATGCTTATATATATGTAGTTCTCCTATAGACTTATTATATTCATTGATTTCATACAGATACGCAGTCTGTGACACAGATGTTTAAAAACGAAGGTTAAGTGCAAACGCCAACAGATGTGCTAATTAATAAGCCTAATAACCTGCATGGTATCATTTCAGGAATAAAGTTAGTCCGGAATGTGAAGCATTGGATTACTTGCGGATGGAGTTTTTCTACCCAAATGCCTGGATAAATCATTTAGAGCGACATTTAATGTTGTCATGTAATCCGTTTCTTCGTGAATGTGTCATTTAGTAAAATCATTGCTATGGAATATCGTAAACATTCAGAATACAGAAGAACTTTACTGTGACGTCACAATACAAAAACTAGCTAAAAATATTATTATATGAAGAACAAGAACGAAATAGACGGTTTCCGATTGTTTCGCAAACAAAAACTGGTTCTTGGACTTTTTGAACAATGAAATTTTCCAATTGTTATTTCAATTATATTGTTACATGGACATTGTTTGCAGAAATAAGATTATTATATATTAACTTTATATCGTTTGGATATTCCTACTTTAACTTTATATCCTTTATTATAACTAATTTAGTAAAACTGAGAACCAGTTTATCTCATGCATGAATGTTAAGCCAGGCTTAGCTGTTAATAATTTTCGTAATGAATTTACTACGGAAAGTGAGACAATAAAATTATTACGATATCCGGAGCATTGAAGACCAGTTGTACAGGTTTTTCCCATCTCCTTCTTTGCATGCTGTTGGAAAGCTTTGGGTAATGCATTCATAATTTTGAAGAACTCATTCTTTGACTGTCTTTATTCCACACCTGCGTCCATAGACCATTCGTACAGCTCATATTATCTGCATAATCGACAAAATTACACAATTGAAATTCATCGTGTTTGTTCACACATAAACTCCCGAGAAACTGTAGCCCTTCTGGTCACGTGATTCGCAAACTGGTCCATCAGATACACTTCCATCACAGTACAGCGAAGTGAGGTTCAAACCGTTCAAGTTCACGTCTCTGCAAAAACTCGTAAGCATTTTCCTGATCTCTTAATTGGGAATTCCGCCGGGCTGTGTTAGTACTTCCAGAACAGCCACATATACGCGTTATGAAGTCCACATGGTTAATGCAAACATTGAGACCGTGGATGCCTTTCACGCTTATAGAATCACAAATAAAAATATCATGTACCACTGACTGCAGGCTAGGTTTTAATGTACAAGTTTGGCTTCTATAACTTTTCCAGATGTCTGCATAACCTCTGATCAGACGTCAGTGTTTATGGCCAATGTAGTTTATACAATGGTGAGCATTGTAAACGTCTTGATTTACAAGAAAGAGACGTGGCATAAGCTTAAAGGAAAGGGAAGTCACTTAGCATGTTGAGTTTATTTTAATGTTGCGACTTAAACTTTGAAAAATATAACAAAGAAATTTGTAACAAAACTGTCTGCAAAGCGTAAAGTTAATTTGTATTACCGCTGTATAGGCGATGGTAGCCGACACTTTCACTTGTAAAAATTATGACGTAGCTGGTGTACTCCGTGACTTTTCGTAAGCGTATCGTGTTTTTCCGTAAGCCCGTGTTATTTAAGCTAATGAAACTTCTGAAGCTCACTTGACGTTCATGCAAAAATATCACAAAATTAGCTAATTTCTTGCAAAAAATAATTATACTTTTAATGAAAATTTCTCTTCCTTCTTCTGTCTACTTTTCTCTAGTCGATGAATGACGTCATTGGTGGTAGAATGTGCTTTCAAAATGGGAGCCTCCGAGCGTGAAATGATCGCGACTTTAAAGAGATTTTACTAATTTACTAATTACTAATTAACTACTTAGATGCTCATCACGCTTTTATTACTAAATCCTGCTAACAATTTTCGTGAACAATGAAGTAAACTTAACTTCCCAGAAGACTTAGCCTTTTTTTAATAAACCGTCAGAATTTCTGGATTCATATTGAATTTACGATTCATGGATCCATTCTTTTACTGAAAACTTCTAAATTAGGACCTACTTTACACCAACAAGCCAAATTGTGCCTAGGCGTTTTAAGTTTGACCTAATGGCCTAAAGTATAGGCCTTCACATCGGCCTATAATAGGCACATAAGCCAAAAAATGAGGAAAAGTAGGCAAATGAACAGCAGTTTGTACATTACATTTGCATTACCTTTTCACCAGCATTGGATTCAGATGACCTTGAACTCGGTGGGGTGAGTGACGCAGATTCCATAACTCAAAACAAAATTCGAGCTTGAACGCTTATGCAGTTTTTCTTCAAGCTTTTTACCTACTGAATAAAGTGATTTTGTTAATATACCTATAAAGAATAATGTTGGCAAATAATGTTAGAATACCATTAAGCAAAATAAGCATGTGCTTAGGACCTCGGTGGAAAAGGTGCTCAAGCAGTTTTTTCAAGTCGAATAATTAGACAAAAGTAAAATATACCCGAAGTTTGTGACTATTTCTGTGTTTGCTTAAACGGCACGGATTGGTATCGAAATTCTGCCTACTGAACAGTCTGATCTACTCACTGCCCATATGATGACATTAATTGATTATGTAATATCGCCTCTGTATTTTTTATCTAATATCACCTTTTTAACCAAAATAAGCTTTACATAAATCATACTGCAAGTTTTTTGTATCGATCTCATTTTATACTTTAGTATTGTTATTATTCTAAATTACACTTATATGGGTACTATAATTTTTTCAGTGCCTAGGGGCTCTTGAGGTCTTAATCCGGCATTGTTATAAACTCTTACGCCTGGAGAAAATTCAAAGTTTAAACTAATATTGCAAATTTTTTGCACTTTCTAATTTAGTATTGCTTTCATGTGCGTTGATAAATATGCTCGATTTCGTACAATGACTTGATACAGTATGGACTGTGATTTCACGAGACCTGCACGACGTAAACTTCTGCAAATGAAATGTCAGAGTATCTCTGCTGTGTCTTTAGCACAACTGATCCGAAAAACAGAAGGTTTGGGGTTCCAGTCCCTTGGAGTGCATTTATCTGATAGCTCTGAGACAGATGGATAGACAAAACATACAGCCATTAGCTATTATAGTAATCATGTTACTAAACGCCGTCTTGCCATAGACCAAGAGGAATATAATATTATAGTCCTAATATCAATTTTTTTGTCAGTGAAGTTGTGCACTCTGTGAACTCTATTTTGACTGTAACATAACATACGACTCTTAGTGTTTAAGTATTTTAATAATAAAATTAGCAATTATTACCAGAATTACTCCACAGACAACAAGAGAAGAAGCTTTCTATGTGAATGAATATGAAACAGTAGTATGCGCTTTGTTAAATGATGTGCTTTATGGTCTAGAAAAGAAAGGTTTTTGTTTTTACTTGCAAAGAAGAACTGCTGTGTATAGTGGTATGTGTGCGTTAAGCACTCCTAGGTAGTAATAATAGGCTTACTTTACATTTTTGCATAGTTACTGTGCAACATGTTTCGTTTTTTCTGGGTTTCTTTTTGTTAATCTGCCTATTTATATATTAACTAATTAAACTGCATTTACGTGTCTATTGTAAGCATGTATGTTCTAATAAATGATAATAATAATAGTTATTGCAGACAATTACTATGAATGTTATCAGAGTTATCATAAACACGACATAAACACGAAATAGTAGTTATTGTGAGAACGTTGTTGCCAACTTACCCAAATCGATTTTTCAAAAACAGAAATAATACGCAATGCTAAATTAATTCTGACAAACGCACGTGATTTCCAAAACACGTAAAACTGTTTCTACCTGCTGGCTGCTGTCACTTAAAGACGTAGCGATGTACATAATTAAACTGATTATAAGTGATGTACGTATAAAATGAATGTAAATCACTTATCAGTAACTAAGTCAAGCAACTCACATAATTCGTTTTGCTTAAACCGTTAATCGTACTACACCACTAGCAATAATGGACCTTATAACGCATATATTCATGAAACAGGTTTTTGCTATTATCGAGCATCCGTGGGTCTATCACCCGATTGTGATATCCACACGAACACGAGAACACACAACAACGAACACAAGAACAATTTTAAACAGTTTCTTTTTTGTGTTAAAAGAAACTTACCTGTTAAGTTTGTGATAAGACGTTCGCTTACAAAAACCAATACTTTCACGTAATCAACTCGTATTTAAAGGTTGGAATAAAAGCGCTTACATTTGTACATAATGAATAGTAATCGTTGTTAGTGCAACGGAGCAATAACCTGTGAAATTTCACAGTCGCGTATGCCGGATGTAACTACTTGTAACTAGAAAAATGTTTCCATTTGAGCAATAATTATTAACCAGTTGAAGTCTATTTGATTTTCCTTGTTTTCTAGATCAACAGCAAAGTGGATTATCGTTTAAGTACGCAGCAGGAATGAACAACAGAGAAAGTGTTGAAAAGATCTTGAAACTTATCTAGGGCATATTAGGATGTTAGTTAGAAGCAATTTAGTGCTGCTTCTGAATTCGACGAGTTAAATGGACTAACAAATGAATAAGGCAAATAGGGCATAGCCAGTAAAAAAAGCACAGTAAATATTCTAATATATCTATTACTTTAGTCTTTTTACGTGTTACGTACCAAGTTGCAGTGGATTAAATGTCCGTTTGCCTTGACCTATTACAATTCATATACCCGTCCTTACATACTGAATTTTAAAAACATTTACAAATTTCTGAAAATTACAAACATTATCGAATTACCACGAAGTGCTTTACCATATAGGATGGTTTTGCTGAAGCCGCATTTAGAAGATAAATATACATGTTATTCTGTTGACATTGTTCAATATATCTTTGTCAATAAAATTAATCCACCTGTAATGAGAACGCACTTTAATTAAGTCAAACTTGCACAGGTGGTGAACTACAGGCCAGCATGCTGATACAATTGTTTTTTTTACTGTTGTCTTTCTTACGTTGTTGCTCATAATTCACTTTCGTTATAAAAAAAGTTACTAAGAGTAACTAATGGTAATGTACTGTAGTTAGTGAGCGTATTGCACTGTTACACAGGTACTACTCTTCTCATAACAAAGCACAAGCAAAGACGAACACTGCAAGGCAACATATTATAAAGCAAACTATCAATCCTTCGTTGATGTTGGTATCTTTAATTGACTTAATGTCAACTTCAACTTTTATTTCACGAAAACAGACCAACACACATAATCATACATTTGATATAAATTACGCTGCACTGATGTTGTTGACAGACTAAGGACAAACACTTTTGTGGAAATATACTTTCCAGTGCTCCCCAATGTTCATTATTCTTAAATAGAAGTGCATCAAATTGCCATTTTTACAAGCTGTTTAGGTACATTGTAACAGTTCTATCAAAGTGCTTGACTTTTGAGAACCATTTCAACAAAATACAGAAACATGGTGCCAAATGCTCGGTTACCCTGTGCTAGATCCGCCTCAACCAGCATCAATTGTCCTCTCTAGCAGGTGTTACCAAGTTATGCTGTGTCATCAAAGACAAATTACTGTCTGCTTTATTTGGATAGATGACTTCAACAATGTAATTCAATTTAGATAGGTTTTGTTTATGTAACACTTCTCTGTACATGGTCGCACGAAAACAAAAAGGGGACTTGTTAAAAGAAAATAACAAAATTAAAAACGGAAATGTTCAACTTTATTTGAATAAATCACAGCATGGATAAAACAATAAATTCACAACACTACATTAATTTTACATTTTGTACCATTTACATTCAAATTATAAATACTGTATTGTAAATTTTAAACTCATCGGGCAACATAGACTCTTTGCAAAAAGCAGAACATGTTAGCATTTCAACGATTATGTTTCTAGATTGCAGTAATGGTAATCTCAATATCTTGCGAGAATGAAATAACACAAAATTTACACCACTGTACAGTATCCACTGTCAAAAATTGAAAAAGCTTGGACTAGTGTAATTTAAACATGATTTTCATTCACTGCTTAATTAATGCAGAAAGTTTAACATGTAGGTAGCTGTTCAAACTTCAGGCAAGTAATGTCGTTTCTATTTAAAGAATTAATGACTGGGTTATTAATAGACATTAATTAATTCTGACAGCAAGAGACAGACAGTTTCATTTTAATTGCTCTTCTATAGAAGCAAAAACGACTTGATATCATTACAGAAAAAGTCCAAAAACTTAATTAGTGATTTACGTGAAATTGTATGTCATGTCAGTTTGACTAGACAAGACAGATTGTAATTAAACATCAACCTAAGAACAGTTCATTAAAGACAGCAAACAAAAAGATTTTCAATTATGATAAGGAAAATTATATTTCAAGCTGCCGCATGAAACTAGTGAAATTAGATTTGATGGGATGAGAAAACTAGCAAAATAGCAAAAAAACAAGTTAAATGTTATAAAAAGAAAAGAAAGGCATATTCACATTTTGCAGCAATGTCTGATATGTACGTAGTCGATGACTTTGTTTGAGAAGTTCATAGTTATTGACATGGCTAATGGAAACTGTGTCTCTGCAGTGCATGCAAGTGCAAATAGTTACACTGGAAACAATAGCAACTGTCTATATACTTATAATAGTTATTAAAAAGGAGCATTTTGGACTAGACATTGTAGTGTGTCAACAATCTTGCAAAAAATGGAAAGTAGGTTAATAAAGGTTATTGATGACACAAATATAGTTATTAAACTATTGTTCAGTAGAGAGCATCCTAGTACAGTAGAATAAAACAGACGAAAATTTTATTAAGAAAAGATGCAAAAGAAAATTTTCAGTCTTTTACTCGACATCAAAACTATTAAAGCTGTTATGTGCTGATCTGCCTTTATATGAAAACTAAAGACAAGATATAAATAAAAATGCCAGCAAATAATAGACACTTTGAACACATAAATTGCAAATAAAAATGAGCATAGTTTATGAAACGGTAATAGTAACACCAAGGATAAAAAACAGAAACATAATGAGATGACTTTAATCAAGCTCTATATATTTCACAATGAAATGCAACACTAATCCACGTAGTCCACTAGAACAGACGAAAGAACATGACAGACTTTTTTGATCGTGATCATGGCAGCCTCCATCAGGAGCGGCATTAAAACGTCGAAGTCAAGTTTAGATTACAATGTGCATAAAATCACATGCCTAGAATGAAAAAGGAGCATCTATAAATACATCAAGATAACAATATTCGAAGAAACATAACACAGCACAAACATCATGTGTTCCAAAGCATATTAAGGACTTTTGGCACGAATTTAAGCGGGGTTCAAAAAACACAGACCATGAAAGCAAACAAGCATTAATAAATGAGAATTTTTTTATACAAATCCTACGTTTTCCATGTTGAGGTAAGATACCCTTAAAAAACACCTGCAAATGATGGTCTTAAATGCGAATAATGTCTTCAACAAGCCAGTCATATATAAACATATGAACATTTTACGCACCAGCAATGGTGCAGCCATTGCAGTATAAACAGTAAACATCAGTAACATATACTTAAATGAACAATGTATGACTAAAACATTACGTCGAAAGTTACAATAAATGGAAAATTTACATTTTACAAAAAAATGTTCCACTAAACAATGTAAAGCCAGACCAGGATTATTTACTCACACTGCATATCATCATCATGAAGCTAGATTTTTCACCCTGAGATAAAATACTATAAGTAGGTTGCTCTTGACAACCTAATCTGTGCTCTTCTAGCCCTGCATGAATGTTTGATTTGACATTACTGAGTGTAAGCCCATCTTCCTGTAAAAAATAAACTAACTGAGGCAAAAAACCAAAGACTATCTCCAGGTCTTTACCTGTTCATACAGGTATTCACACAACTGCAGCTGCACTATTTTAAAGCGGTCACCAGGCAAGTGAAATTCAAGTAAAGTGAAAAACACATTTAACCCTTTCACTACGGAAGGCGGCACACTGGCACCCACGTTTTTCATGCAAGGGAAAGAAGGCAGAAGAGTATTGCCCAAGCTCAGCACTAAGCGCAGTCACCCAGGTCTGTTTATTTCACTGCTACGGCCATGCAAAAACCTTGCAGAAAAGTTTAACAGCCGTGGGATTGGGATTGCTTCGCAACAAGTAATGCTAACCAGCCAATCAGCATCTGAAGCCAGGTGCATTCCACAATATTGTAATGTATGATACGTTCCCTTGTAGTATGTTACTCTACAAAATCACTTGTAGATCGTTGATGAAACGTATGTTTAGTTGATTGTTCTGCATCCTTATAAAATCATTGTATATTATGGATTAGTATTGCGTCTTTTGTGAAAACTGGTTTCTAAATATAAGAACATGCTTATTTATGACTGTACGCACGTGTGTGTGTGTGCGTGAGTGCTTGCATGTGTGCTCGGATGTGTGTGCATGTGTAGAAATAAAATACTCAATAACGAACAACATTCGTTTATTTACAAAATTCTGTTTTAGTAACACACCACAAGAAGTTAGTGTCAAATGTGTAAAAGTCAATGTAACCCAGTTAAAAAGCAACTACGTAGGAAAAGGGTTAACAATGTGTAGCAGAGGAGTTCGGCTTTAAGCTTGTAAAACTAGTTATTTTCTCGGGCCTCTTATACCTGGAATTCTATCAGAAAATGAACTATATGATCATGACAACTACAGCCTAAGCCACTTTAAGAAACACGTTAACATGTACCTCCTGCAACTAGCAGTTACAAAAAATCTTTTTGGACCTGTATTTGTGATTTTTCATATCTGAAATTACCTCCAATGACAACTGGCCATGTTGGGGCACTCTGAGTAAGGAAAATAACAACATCCTCACTTCTAAAATGTTGTCTATGATAGACTTCATAGAACCTGCAAGACTGATATGGTTTGTAAGGCTAAGAGAGAACCATGGGGATGAACACACAAGAAAAAATGATAATCATTTCGAGACTAAGCTTCGATCAGCTAAATTCTCAACATAGCATGATCTCACATGCTTAGTTTTCAATAATAAACATAAAAAATACTGATACAGATTTATAATCCTTGTTAGTCAGTCTTATTACTCTTAAGTCTATGTAAGTTTTATTACTGTGTAAGTCTGTGTTACTTTTCATTTTGTACCTCTGTGTCAAGTCGCAATCCACAAGCACAGAATATCACAGCTTTATTCATCATAAGCGGATGCCTGAAAAGAGAAGTGTTTGCAACAATTAACAAAGTGTTCTCATGCTGCAAGTGAATACTATCAAAAAGCATCAGACTGCAAGTGAATACCATCTAAAATCATCAGATTGCAAATGAATACAATTCAAAAGCATCAGACTGCAAGTGAATACTAAAAAAAGCATCAGGCTGCAAGTGAATACTATCAAAAAGCATCAGATTGCAAGTGAATACTATTCAAAAGCATCAGACTGCAAGAGAATACTATTCAAAAGCATCAGACTGCAAGTGAATACAATAAAAAAATCATCAGACTGTAAGTGAATACTATCCAAAAGCATCAGACTGCAAGTGAATACAATCAAAAATCATCAGACTGTAAGTGAATACTATCCAAAAGCAGTCTTGCCTGATATACAAGTGACATTTGTAAATAAAACAGTAAACGTTCAGCAGTATTTCAAACAGTTTGCTCACAGCTACAGTTTAATGGCAGCACTTTATTACATACTGTTTCTTTACTTAATCTAGCGATAACGGCCATTTACTCAGCAAGTCTAATGCAATGGAATCGACACACACAGTGTGAATAAACACTTACTGTTGACACAATGGGCATATGACTTCATCGGTATGTAAAGTATTAATAGCATCACATAACCTATCTTCATCTATACGAACCGTCTTTTCAAATTCCGCTAATATAGTAGCTTCTGTAATAATAGAAAGCATTCATAAAGCTGTGTACTTTTTTGACCAAATAATAATAATAGTAGTAGTAGTAGTAGTAGTAGTAGTAGTAGTAGTAGTAGTAGTAGTAGTAGTAGCAGCAGCAGCAGCAGCAGCAGCAGCATCAGCAGCAGCAGTAGTAGTAGTATGGTAAGTGAGTAGATGACCTACGGTCTTTCCTCGCCCCATTTCCACAGACAAAGTTTTTTTTTCGAAAAATGGAAATTTGTGACACAAATTGGAGAAAAATAAAATGTCTATGTCTATGTCAGTAGTAATAGTAGTAATAGTAGTAGTAGTAGTAGTAGTAGTAGTAGTAGTAGTAGTAGTAGTAGTAGTAGTAGTAGTAGTAGTAGTAGTAGTAGTAGTAGTTGTTGTTGTAGTAGTAGTAGTGATAGTAGTAGTAGCAGTAGTAGTAGTAGTAGTAGTAGTAGTAGTAGTAGTAGTAGTAGTAGGAGTAGTAGTAGTAGTAGTAGTAGTAGTAGTAGTAGTAGTAGTAGTAGTAGTAGTAGGAGCAGCAGCAGCAGTAGTAATAATAACATTAATCTTTATTTAAAGTCAGCTTTTAGATAAACAGTTAACGTAAGCTCAAAGATCCTTATGCCAACTACAACAATCCTACAACTACAAAACAGAGACTAATATTACCCACTTTTACCCTAAATACCACGCGCCAATGCAGGACAACAACAGGTACCGTTTTTAAGGTCTTTGGTATGACCCGGCCTCAATATCAAACTCAAGACCTCCTAGACGAAAAGTGCACTCATTACCACTAGATTATACTGTCTGGTTTAATGTCTTATAATGAAGAATGCTCCTCTTGACCTCAAGAAATATTTCATAAATGTTACTGATGCTAAACAAATCGGCTTTCTAGAACTGGTAATCTGAATTGCTAATTTAACCTCAAGAATTACAAAAGTAAACTCCAACATTTTTTGAACAATGACAAAAGTTCGTCTAAAATGAAGTCATAAGCGTGACATTCTTCAGAAATATAAATCATGAATTTTGTCAGATACGAGCTTCTACCCATCGAAACTGCAAACTGATAAAAACAAGCAGCTACTAGCAGCTGTAGAACCAAAAAACTTCAATAGATATAAAGTATTTTTCATTAAGCTCAATGATAAATAACTAAGCAATATCATTTCAGACAAAATGACAAATTAGTAAACATAAAAATGTATAATTTACCTTCTTGTAGCAAATCTGCTTTTATTTGACTAGAAATAGACAAGTATTCATCTACAAATCTGTCGTCCCATGATAAAAACTGCAAAAGCAAACAGAATTACATCAAGATAAAGTCAACTTACAATAAAGTTTCAAGCATCATCTGAAATAATAATTACGAACACTGCAAACAGAATGAAGTAGATGGAGAATGCGTTTAAATGTAAAAAAACATCAAACACGCTGTAACATAATCTTGAATAAACAACATATTAAATTATTCGGTCTTTTTTCAAAGTTTCAACAGAAATAGGATCGGCACAACTGTGGTCCTTAAAAATGGCAAAATTGCAAAACTCTTGACCAAATTACTAAAACATGAAGTATTTAAATCTTTTAGTACAAATAAATGTGGAATATCATTAATAATCAAATTCATAGAAAATATTCTGGAGTGTTAAACTCAAGTATTCAAGTCTTAGAAAAAAATCTGGTAATTCATTTTTCAACTTCAATATCACTTATCCAAATGAGTTAAAATTTGGTGTTATGATTAGTTAGGACGTCCTTAGTTCAAAATAAAAAAAACTGTAGCAGTTTGTTAATTGTCATTGGGGTGTGATGTGGAGAATCCAGTTAAGCCCTGAAACATGGTGAAGCATGGTAACTGCTGAACATTTGTTGGCTTAACGTACACATTCTTGTAAATTAATTGCTTACTTAATTAAATTGATTTAAGTTGGATGTTTCAATGGCTTGTCTCACACATTTATTAGATCTTGCACCTTAGCTTGAATTCACATGATAACATTTCAAGTAACAAACCTCGTCGCGCATAGAAGCTATGTTTTCAGCTTTCATCTTCTCCCATTCATCTTTTATTAAAGACTGTATTGCCTCCTCTTCACTGTACGACGAACTTGGCAATTTGCCCTCTTTCACACTTAGGCTGTACTCTTTATTTCGAACGCTTTCTAAAAATGCATCCCTTCGTTTCTTTAATTCATCGAAGCATCGCTGTAAGTAAATTTTTATCATATTTAAATTTAACCACAAAAAGGAACAAAAAATACATTTTATTCAACTTCTGACTGGAAATGAATCATAAGCGTGACAAGTACGACATTGCAATTGTTTTACATTGCTTGGTCACTGTTGTTCTTTAGTGTAAAGAAACTCTACAGCAATTGTTATCAAACTGCCAGTATTGTGCCACTTCATTAACATCACTGGTCATTTAGTTGAGGAGACACCAATCTCACAAAAACTATTCATTTATTGAATAGACGATTTATTGAATAGTCAGAAACTAGGGTTTATCGAGTAGCCCATTCGAAGATTGAGCCTGCCGAATTGAGGAGTCCGTATTATTATCAAGAATACCCTCTAAGATGAGCTGCTGAGGGTGTGTTAAGCCAGATGTGCATACATGCTCTCAATACAGCAAACAACAGAATCAGAATAGAACTCAAAACGAGAATTGATGTTCATATTAGAAACTAAACAAAAAAACTTTAATTAGCTTGTTTTCATCATTCTGAAGGAACCTAATGAGATAATTAAGGAAACAGACAAAATGACTACCGTCTGTCAATAACCAGAGGTCACAAGTATAAAAATATATTCAAAAGGCAATTACAATTGGATGTATACAAGCTTAGTTTTTGCAAAGCAAAATCAAGTCTATGGAATTCATTGCCGTTTATCAATTGCACTACAATTCTGCCCATTCAAAATACGTTTGGACAAATTTGCCGTACCAGAAACCGCTTACACTACTCAGTACCCAAACTGGTGCACAAGGACTAGGGTTGCCACCGCTCCTGATCTGGCCCGGAGAATCCTGAAATTCAGACAAACATCCGTAGTTCGGTCGGATTTTTGAAAAAATTCTGAATCTCCCGATTTCGACCATCACATTGAAATTTAAATGGAAAAACGGAAACATGCTACTGAACTGTTGCATAAGGCTAAGGAAAAAAGCAGAATCTTTGTTAAGTAAAATAGTGAACTTATATGGCTTCATAATTTAAAGCTGTCTATATTTTTTGCCGCAGCGGCCCAGTAGGCAATGCATGCGTTCTTCCAGTTTAGCTTCAGTTCACTTAACGTAAACCATTTATCTCCAGAAATCTCAAAAATGCAAGAAACATTGTGGGACTGGAAAGGAATTACAAAAATTGATGTAGGTCTACATTGCTTGCACTTTACTACATTTAAGGTTTTAGGGCTGTTTTTAGAATCTAAAATGAACAAATTTGTAATACTTCGTGGTTTAACTTTCTTCATTTTTCTTTCTAAAAAGGCCTTATAAAACGCCTAAAATACATTGGCTTCCGGGGCTCCATCCCAGACTCCAACCCTCTAGCTGGCTCTTAACTCATGATTTCAGTTCATGACGAGGTGGCAACCCTAACAAGGGCATAACATAATAATAACATAGACACAGACCGTTTCCCCAGACAGTTGTTTAACAGACAACAAGCAACAACTGATTAGAATTCAAACACTTATCAGTTAGCTATTATTATCACCACTAGATGGCATGTCTCACCATTATTAAGCAAATACTAACAGTAAGTGTAACAAAGAAAGATCAAAAATAGAAACACTCACTATCAGGTGAGTAAACAGGTAGTTACAAGCTATTAACTGACCAGTCTCGACACGTCTTAAATTTGGTGTGAACTGTGAAGTACAATCAAGTGCATGACTACGAGCTCGTCACTGCGACCTAAATTATGTGTGCTTGCAAACCAAAACCATTCTTAAGTCGGCAAAGTTAAAACTACGTTATGATGCTTCGGAATAGAATGAACCAAAAATTTGGTCAAAAGTCAATCTTTCGCACTTTATAAAAAAAAACCAATGCTAAATTTATTGGACTTTTATATCAAGAAAGTGATCAAAAACCACTAAAAATTTAATTTTTGTAACTCCGCACTCGCTTTTCTGTGAATAACTAGAAAAGTGTAATTGCCGACTTATGGACGATTTGGCTATGCAGGCACACATATTTTGCCGCGCATTTTTGGAATTTATGTTGCATAAAATCGTCCAATAAACTAAACTAAGGCACTATATCCTTTTAGCTCTGGCGAACTTTTACCTTTCTAAACACATCTTTCCAGGGAAGAGATCGAAATTTGTGAAGATTTTGATGGTTTTTCTCTAATTGCACTCTACAACTTTTCGAGGTTAAAGCCATGTTGAAATTTTCTGCACAAACAAGCTGGGAAATCTTCGATTTTTACCTAACACTAGCACTTTGCCTGCATTGCTGAAATGGTAGAATTAAATTTTGATGTTATAGTATTACACTAAAATTGCAATGTGAAACAATTGTTCGGTTATTTTCCGAAGACATGACTTTAACAGTCATTGAAGTAAACCAGAAATGGAGGTTATTGATTGCAAAGTACTTGTAGTAAGTGGTTTTTAGTTATATGACTTGGATGAAATTTTAGTTGCATTACAATATTTTATCCATGAATAGTTTACTTTGATAGTTTTTATCCAAAGCATTGTCAATAAACATTTATAACTACATTACAATAATCGTAAGGCATTACTGCAGCGAACAAAGCAGAAAACTTACAGGCATAGGTAGTGTATTGCTGCAATAAACAAAGCAGAACAATTAAAGTTTCACTAAATCAGCTCAGGCCGATAACATAAACTCATATTCGTAGAAGCCTGAGCAGAAGGGCAAAACGGAAAGAAAAAGTGCAGACTGTGCAGAGATAAAAATAAACAAGGAGAATGAAACTCCAGGGAGAATGAATACCATACCTTATCCATAGAAACAAGGACCTAGGTAGTAACGGTATAAGCGGTCCTCTCTCAAAATTAATGCCTTTTGAATTTATCACAGACCTGCCAACTCTCACGCATTAGGCATTTTAAGCCTTTTACACGTGCACACGCATCAAATTTCATTTCTCACGCATTCCACAACTTCACACGCAAGTTTACAAATCACCTGGTTTGAATGGCTTCCTTTGCCGTCAGTAGCAAGCACAACATAATTAGTCGCACTACTTTCAATAACATGCGTAGCAGCATTCACGAATCTAACAATGTGTATTACGCTAACGTGTATTACAATTACTGAAAATTAAGCACTTTTGGCTGCCATTCTCCAGCTTTTTTCATGTGTACAAAAGAACACAATTATTTATATATAGCATGGTGAATTCCAAAACAGCATAAGAAAGCTCACAGGTACCCAAAAAATTACCTTATAATTTTTTTATCTTTTTGCTCCAATTTTCTGATAATTTGACTTTGATACCCAAAATAGCAAAAATTTCTGTGTCATAATTTGACCCCTCCCCGACCCTTGCCAAGGGCAAGAGGAGCCCTAGACTTCCTGTATCTCATTCACTCACTCATATCTATCTCACTGAAGTACTGAAGTGAATGGTTAGCAGCTATGCTGTCGACTGGTCTTACTTACCAATTACCTTGAAATATCATTGATGAATTTAGTCACAGTGATTCTCCTCGATACGTAAAGTTGATGGTGCATTTAGTTGTTGGCAATTTGTAACGTCTATTTGTAATGTACACTAAAACCACAAAAAAAGATAGAAAAGGATTGGCCTGTGAGTAGGAAAAATATGTTTTACAGTAGGGAAAATACAGCCCATTGGCAAACAGCTGTACCTAGAGGCCATACGGTCAGACATTAACTATTTCAATCACATGCCTGTTATGGTACTACTTTTGATTGAGTGACAAATCGGTCTGCACCACTGCGTATTTGTATCATTAAGATCAGTGTTATTTGCTAACTCATTTCAACTTGTTCAACAGTGCTTAAAACAGCAAGTTGAATGCTTTGCTTTAATTTGTATTTTAGTCTATTATCATCCCGATTTATAATGCTGCCCAGTGGCTAGATGATACACTTTCGTCTGTGTGTGCTCAGGACTTTGATGGAAATTTGGAGCTCTCGGTCTTTAATGATGGTTCTACGGTAAGGGGAAGCTTTCTATAGCCTTGGTTATATGCTTATATTATTTACATGCCGTAGTTTAGCTGTATTTACAGGATAATGTAGGAAAACAGACTATTTTTACTTGAATAAAGCGAAATATGCTTTTTGAGAACTGACCAAAAGCATAAGTATACTCCTCATTTTCCATATCAACGTCAGTTTCTGGTTCCTATACAATGGTTAGAACTGTCGAGATCTAACTCAGACCTCAATCAAGATTCTTCTCACTAATGTAAAACAAGGATACCTAAACTGAATCATGGATGTTATAATAAAAATAATTACTTTATGCCAAACCTTTTAAAATCTTGAAATTCATTTTACTCCACATGAATTTGTTGGCAAACTCATAGTGTTTATAACTCCTTAATTGCAAACTTGGAAAGAAAGTTAAGAAACTTAAAACAGCTGAGCCAAGTGCTATTCGAGTTAAAAGCAATGAAATTCAAGTTAATGAAATTTGCCGCTAATGAGCATAAAGAAAAATTGTGATTCAATTTCTGTCATCAAATAATTGTGAAGAGCCTCATTGATGTTTGCTGTTAACAGTTTTAACCAAATTTAAAGATTAAAATTATGAATTTCCATAATACCTTCAAAAATCATACTCTAGTCTACTTCATGTCTTTCAATGCTGTTCATTTTCTTAGTTCTGTTTTCTTGCGGCATGTGATGACATTGCTCACTTGCATTTTTTGTTTCTACTTCAGTTGTATGATAAGTCAATAAAGGTTAACTTAAGCAGTGATTTTCGTTTCTTGTTCTTTTTCCTTTATTCACCTCAAAAAAGTATAGAGCATTGTGTTTATGCATCGTCATTCTTTTCATTTTCTTGTACTGGAATTTTTTGTTCGTTTATTTCCTATTTAACAGCAATGCATGGAGTACATTTCTGAACAACTAAAACCGTGTTTAGTTGAACTGCACATGCATTTTTTTGTGCACTAACTAGAGCTAACAAGAAAGTCTTTGTTCAGTTTGAGTTTATCAATAGTGAGTTTACATGTAAAGACAGTGGGGTTGCCACCACTCCTGATTTGGCTCGGAGTCTCCTGAAATTCAGCCGTCCGTACTTCGGTCAGATTTTTGAAAAATTCTGAAATCTCCTGATTTTGACCATTGCAGTGAAATTTAAGTTTAAGTGGAAAAAGGGAAATACATTGACACGTTAAGAACTAAGCTGAAAACAGTGGAATCTCTCTTAAGTAAAATAGTAAACTTATTAAATTAAGTTTAAACAGTTACGTGATCATTTAAAGCCGTCTACATTTTTGACAACTTTTGCTGCAGCGATGAGCGCTCCAGTGCAAGCATTCTTCCGGTTTATCTTCCATGCACACAACATGAAATGATTCCAGAAATCTCAAAAACGTAAGAAATGCATTGGGACTGGGAAGGAACTACAAAAATTGAAGTACACTCCTTGCACTTTTTTAAGTTTTAGGCTTTTAAGGCTTTTTTAGAGTCTAAAATCAAGAAATTTGCACTACTTTGTGATTTAATTTTATTAATTTTTGTTTCTGAAAAATGCCTGATACGACATCTCCCAGGCCCCGACCTCATAGCTGGCTCTTGACTCCTGATAAGACACTCCCAGGCACCGACCTCCTAGCTGGCTCTTGACTCCTGATAGGACATCTCCCAGGCACTGACCTCCTAGCTGGCTCTTGACTCCTAATTCTGGTTTGTGACGAGGAAGCAACTCTAAAAGACAAACACTTTTTTCAATTTTTTTGTAGGACGAATCAGAGAGCATACTGAAAAGTTGGTTCTCAAATTTGGCCGAACGACAAATTCGGGTTGTGTATGACAGTCACAAAAGTAGTGAACCAAAAGGCGGTATGTCAGCGAAATAATGATGTGCCTTTTACTTTTATTGTTGCTTAACAATGTGAATGATTCTTGCATTATTGTTAAAAATTTCTCTTTTTCTAGAGACATTCTTGATGACCCTAGAAAAGTAGAAATGTTGCAGGCCAGTATTCAGATAGTAAACGTCGTGTTTTAAAATATTTTCTTTTTTTAGTAAAGTGTGTTGTGGAAGTCTTGAAAGATAAGAAAGCAGTTTGAAAAGTTATATTGCTTAGTTACAATATTGTGCATACATGATGTGCTTGTTAATAGAAAGTTGCATTTTATTTCATTTAAAAGTCAACCGTAGAAATGCCCTAGCTTGTATAGCATCACATAGGCATTCTTTAAACATTGCACATAATGTATAATGGACCAGCTAATCCTACAAGCAGCTGTATAGTTTTTTAAACAAAATTTATTGATTTTCTAATCATTAAAAACATTTGACACATTAAAACATTAAAAAATATTTAAAACATAAACAATCTAAAAACTTAAAAGTTAAAAAAAATGTTCTTTATATATTGTATATCTAAAGTTTCAAGGAAACACCCAGACTTACCAAGTAGAAATCCGACTAAGTTATAGGTCGCATTGCCAGCTGTCATACATGATTTGGTTTTCCATTAAAATTAACTATAATGAACCGTTGCACAAAAAATATGAGTGCATCTCCTAGGCAAATATGCCAACTGCCAAAATTTGGTTTAGCTGTTAAAGTACAATAGCTATTGGGCACAGTTTTAAAATGTCAGTAAGTAATTAGTACTTCATTATCATAATCTAGATTATAACAGAGTAATATAATTTTTTTGAAATTTGCATTAAACTTTTTTTATCGTTGAAATAATTTTGATGATAATTTTTTTGTACTCTGTATCTGCAACATGTCCTGCAGTAACACATTGTTATGCCCACTTATTTCATCAGGGTGATAATTTCCTAAATTTATGTTGTCAAAGAACCAGAACCCTGTAATTTCAGTTTTACCACAAATTTCAGTGAAAGTGAAAGTTTCGTAAAGTTTCACTTAATCCACGTAACATAAAAATGCTTCTTATTCCAATCAAATGCTGAAAAACTCTTGTGCAAATGTAGCCCTTGATTCTTGGAATTTATAAATTTCTGTGGTTTCTGTCACCCCTCTCCACTAGTATGGACAAATGATGAAATCGATTGCAGGGTTTCTTCAACACTGCAGCACCTTTATTCTTCTTCAAAATTTACTTCATCAACTTCGTTGAAAATGCTTTTCCTATAAAACAAACAATCATTGACATATTTGGATACTACAACAACACAACACCTTTTAAATTTCTGATTGCTCTGAATCCGCTGAGCTTAGATGCTTGTGTTCAATCTGTATGCAGTGAAAGAAAAGGTTATTATCCAGCATCATCTTTATGACTAAACTGTTTGTGGTGCGTTAGCAGGCAGCTGCTAACTTGTGGAAATCTGTCTGCAGGTGGTTTTAAGTAGACAATTTATGTTGAAATGCTTTTGTTAGCAGGCTCTTGAAACTCATAATAGCTATAGCTTTAGGTTTAGTAATAACAAACAAATCAGACTAATGACCTTAGAAGAATATAAATCCAACACAACTTTATTTTAGATGGTGAAATTAGTGTTGTCTTACAAATAAAGGGAAGGTTTGAATATTTGCAATTAATAACATTTGATAATGTAAACAGGCATCGTGGTATACAAATTAATACATCGAATTTCACCATTTAAATAAATTTTAATGGTTTCTTGCAATCCCAAAGCTGTTAGTGTCTCTGAGAGGCATTTATGACAAATCTTCAAAAGTCTCAGTTGAATTTCATGCAAACCAATGATCTTTATTTCTGCAATATTTAAAAACTAAAATAGAAAAGCAAAATCAACTGACATAGGCTAATTTTTTGAAAAGTTACATAGTTTAGTTAGATTGACAGTTAATTAATCAATCAAAAATATCAATGAATAAATCAAAATAAAAATTAAATAGAAATAAACTTACATCGTTGCAGCATTTATCTAATGAAAAATTTTGCTAGCTTGCACAAGACTGTTTGTTCATATTTGCTACAGAACAGCATTTAACTAAATGAATAATAAGAGGAAGTGGCACGTCTGTTTTGTTTTTTGACTAATATTAGTATTTTTATTTAATTTTAGTTGGTTATGCAAAAAACAAAGCAATTCTGCAAAGTCATGGAGACTTCCTCTGCTTTTTGGATGCGGTACGTAATAAAGAGTTGATTAACTGTAATTTTAGTTCAGAATACTTTGTAAAGCCACTTTGCTAGTTAACACGTACTACATATTGTTGCCCATTAGTCTGTAATGTGGCAGTGGTTATTTTCTTACAGTACTGCTTTGTATTGCTGGTCACCTTGGGCAAGCTTGCTGAGATTAAACATTGCATCTATAATTCGTACATATAGATTTGTAAAGTACATGCATTGCTTTTATTTGTAATACAAGATACAATTATAACAGCTTAACACTGTAGAAGTGCTACTTACAGAGTAATTAGTGTTAATTATAAATGTATGCAAGGTAATTTTGACATAATACATTCATTTAATTTTTTTGTATACACTCAAATCTCGTTATAATATGCCCCCATGTATAATGCAAATCTGAAATACTCCAAATTGCTCGTAAGTTTGTATTAAAATGTTTCAGTTCTAGGATGTAATTATAATAACAAAACTAACTATATATATATATATAACTAACATCACTTATCTAAATTAAATACTATATGTGTATGCAACTACATTAAATTTCTGTTTATGTACATTTATGTTGTATCATTGGGTTTATACATCAAAGTTTGATGTTCTGTCTTTAGTTTAAATTATTGAATTTGACTTGTAATATTGTATTCTTAGTATATAATTTTATAGCATTATATATGTATGTAATTATATCTTTGTAATCAGTGTGTGTATTATGTGAATTGTAATTGTACTGTAATTATAAAATAAAATATGAAAATACCTAGTTGTTCCTGTCCATTTGAAATATCTTGCAAGTTGTTGTGGTAGTAATCTTGTGCTTATTTCACAGGACGATGTGATGCATCCATCTAGAGTGAGAATTCAGTTTGCAGCAGCACAGCAGTTGCCGCAAAACACGTTACTAGGCTGTGGATTTAATCGCCAGCCAGAGGGGTCAACTTGCAGATACGCAAAGTGGGCAAATTCTCTAACAAGTTCGCAGTTATATACACAAGTAAGTCTGGCCGTATAATATAGTATTGTCTAATCTTCGCTTGCATTGCATTACGTTGTCTTGGATACCATTGCATTGTATGTTATTGCGCTATATCATATTACATTAGGTTGTGTGTTATTGTGTGGTGGTCTGCCGAATAGATACCGTATCTTACGGCTCCTATCGTACCGTGTAGTATTGTATTGTATACTTTTGTACACTACTGTATCATTTTGCAACTTCGATATTATATTGTACCGTATTGTCGTGTGTTCTCTTGCACTGTTTCACATTTCATTGTACATCGAATTATTATACCTAGCGATTGCAAGGCTAGCACTGATCTGTACATTGTACACTGTAACGATTTCTCTTGTTTTTCAGGTTTATACATCACATGGTCCAACCATCGTCATGCCAACCTGGTTCTGTTCGCGGCACGTATTTGATACTCACATGTTTGATGAGACAGGAAAGGTATTTAATGAATTTTCGATATACTCAGTACATTTTTCATTATCAGTATGTTCAGGTTTCTTCATTTTTCATTTACAAGAAAATTACATCATTTACGCATTCTGTTTGGGATACTCCTACGCGAATAACTCCATAGAGCCATGGCCTCGTTCGTGTAATACAAAATTTTGCTATTTTTTCATTGTTTGTTAAAAACAATGCTTATTAAACTCTTGGGAAGATGACATCAACAATGACACTATACTCCATTCTAATTATAGGCAGATGCTTTTAATAGTTTAATAATGAAGTTCACAAGGCACAACCTAGTTTTAAATGTAACAGAGGTTAGTTGGCAAATTTGTTACTGAACATGCTGTAGGGCCAGTTTCATGCTGCTAATTTTGTAATGTTGTCATTTAATACATGATTTTCTGTTTATGTTCCATAAGTACATGCACATCACTATAGAGGACAAAGCTAAATAGGCAACGACTAATATGAGAGTGAGAGGGTGAAAAAGGAGTGAGGAGATAAAAGAGAAAGAGGGGGACGCAGAGACAAAAAAGAAAGTGAAAGAGAGAGAGAGAGAGAGAGAGAGAGAGAGAGAGAGAGAGAGAGAGAGAGAGAGAGAGAGAGAGAGAGAGAGAGATAGAGAGAGAGAAGGAAGAGAGGCAGAAAGGGACAGAGATTCTATTGCAATAGCATAAAATAAGATTACATATTCTGGCATAAGGACGCAAAAATTGAAATAAGCAAGTAACCCATTGCTTCCTAAGAAAGGTTGATATAGAAAATAATTAAACTAATTGGTTTTTCGCTTTTCTGTATATACATGTGTTCTTGTCTTTCCGTGTACAAAGTATTTACATTTTTTAAGAAAATTGATATAGAAAACAATTAAAACAGGCAATTCATCTTGCAGCAAATGAAAAAAAGAGTGAAAATATTCATATTGTTTTATGCTAATAATGATTGTTGGAAATTTATTATGAACAGATTAACTTTAGCAAATGCAATTATTCTTATAGGGAACACCAGAGGATTTGCTGTTTTTTCTTCGACACGTTCAACTTGGTAACTTGTTGCACAGAGTGCCGGAGTCTTTGTTAACCTATCGATACCATCCACAAGCCGAGAGTTTTTCAGTGTCGGAGTAGGTTTGTTTTTGTTTTGCTATTTGTTAGTTAAATAGAAGCTAGCTAACTCTCTCAAAAAGTTTCAGTTGTGAAGAACCCATCGCTCTGACCTGGCTAACACTATTAGATCAGCTCACCAATGCTTAATAATGTACAAACGTCCCACTTATTTATACGGAAATGGCTGTCCAAACGTAATAACTACCGTTCTGTAATTTCTTCATTTTCATTAAGAAATGAAATTGCAATTACATGTTTCAGTTTTGTCCTATCAAAGTCTTTAAATAAAACTTATACCCTTTGTAGCTTACTTTTTTCTGTGAGTGTGTTTATTTTTTCTGGGATGCCAAATGGTTACAAAAATCTCCTTAAAACCATGTGGGCAAAATTTTACAAAGGCTGAGTGTTTTTTTTTCTAAATAATTGCCCGCGCAAAGGCTCTGCCTGCCAGGAAATCAAATCATATGTGTTTTGGATATAAGCACGTGGTGCCTCCTTGTATTTGTTTTTTGCAAATTTAGGCTGCTGATAGACAGGTGAGCTAGGACAGGAAATAGGCCATTGGCCTCATTTTACAGACAGGATAGGAAAGAAGTCATTCTTGTTCAGTACGTCGTGTCGTTTTATAACAAAATTTTGTCAGTCGAGTTCTCTTTAGCAAGTTAATAAAATGCGGCAAACATGTAAGTTTGATTTCTTCATATTTCATAATATTGTTACACATTTTCATTATAGCAGTTAATTATCCTTTTGACATTGGATTAGCAGAAAATGTTTTTATAAAAGCTTCAGATAAAACTAAGTCGAGTCGCTCATAATATGTCAGTCAGTCAGTCAGTCAAATATGTCATGATGTGATACTGATTTTGGGATGAGATGATGGTTGCCCATTTTGGACAATAAAAAATCATAAATTACATCTAAAGACTGTTGGACTTGTATTTAGCGCATGTCGCGCACAATATGTGTAATATTCCATATCGAATGAACTTTACCGTAATATGTAATACTTTACTTAACTCAGTCGCAGTCTTTACTCTTGCTAAGTGTCTTTTTCCGTTTTTTTGAACTGCACAAAAATTGAAAATTAAACCCTACATAAAAGCTTTTATAAGTCATAATGTTATAAGTCATAAAGTCATAAGACGATGGGAAACGTGAACGATCCTTTATCCATGCATATCTAAAATAGCTTGCAAAATTGTCGAGAAAATAGCTAAATTCAATCATTTATAATATGTATGAATCTGTGAATGTAACATATTAATTCTGACCTTTATTTGAAGTCAATTATGACTTGTTAAGATTAAAGTGACACATTAATTAGTCACACTAGCAGAACTTTGTTTATGTTTTGCACTCTAGCCTCAGTGCTTGAAAAGACTACAGCATTATCATTCTAAAAGCTCCCCGTTCACTGCAGCTCACACTAAGTGGTACAGAGAAGTTGTGCAGTAAAAACTGTTCAGCCAATTCAAAAATTTAAAAAGAAATACAGAGCAATGATTCTTAACAAGTACAACACTTCCTAATTTCCCACACCTACTTCAGCAGTCGTACCACAATCCTGGTACAGATTATGCAAAACAAGGCATCATTGATAAATCTTTAGAGCTGATGTCAACATAGCTCAATCTATTATCTTTCTTCCTATCATTTCCACTAACACATCCTTCTACCCTTCCTGTGTGATCTAACCTTTCTCCCAGTTCTTTTTTTGTTCACTCATCCATTCTTTTTTTATCGGGTTCACGTGACAGTGGGCTTATACAAGCCTTTGCTTCTCTAGCCCACTGCAGTACAATTATTCTTTTATGATAACGATAGTGTATGAAACATAACAATTTAATACAGTAGATGTAATAATTTTGATGTTACTATGTGCTTAATGTTATTATATTGTACTGAATGTGATAATAATAATAATTAGAACAAATAAGTTAGTTCTGTATTAAAAACCATGTTAACCTTTGATAATTTTTTGATTTAAAGCAACACACTTAAAAATGCGTACTCCTTTACATTACTAGCAGTCATATGATTGTAGAATCATCAATTTGTAAAACTGTGAGCACCATTGTAATTTTTATCTTATACATGTAGATTTTTGATGCTAAGAATTGCTTTTTGTGGATTTTTCACAGGGATACAATATGGGATATCAGAATATCTGCTGTTGAAGAAAATGTTTTGGCAAAGTGGGACAGTTTCACAATCTGGAATGCAGGCAAACAGGGCCGCAAGTTTTACAGATCTCTAACATCTGAAAACCAGAAAAAGGTTTAGATTTTAGTTTCTGATTTGCTCTAACCACTTGGACATTAGTTTTCATAATTGTCGTGTACAGTCTACAGTAATCTACAGTATAACTCTAATTCTCGCATATCTCGAACTGATCTCATGAAACGGATTTTCCTTTTCACTTTTCCCTTTACCAAACATCACGTAACTCAAACCGAATTCCTAGTACAATTTATAAGAATATAACTGAAATTTCTCCGCTTATTTCGAACTCGAGCCTCGAATAGCCTCCCAAGCGAGAAATCTTACCGGAAAGTATGCACCACATTACGATTTTAACTGCTAGTTTCAGCAAAAATGCTAAGATTTCTTGTATTTTGTTAGCAGAATGCTGCACACAACGTGACTTAAAGAACATGGTTTAATGTAGATCGCAATATTATTATTGCCGAATTCCATTAACCATGCTACTCAGACTGCAATAGTAGTAGATCGGTCATGTTAGTTTTGATTATTTATATAATTTGTTGTTTGATATTTAATTAAAAGCTCAGTTTGCTTGTCATTTTCACAGGCTGTAGTGTATTGTCCGATGTTGATGAGTGATTCAATCTTGTTGTCTTAGGAACATCGTCTAACCCGTACTTGCTTTTGCATAACTCGAACAAATTTTCTGGTCCGGAGGTGTTGGAGTTATACGTAGTTTACTGTACTTGAGAGAAATAAGAGAATAAGAAAGACTGTAATAAGAGAAAAAAGCTAAAACGTGTTTAGAAATGAAACTTGAAAAATTGCCAGAACAGCTTTGAACCCGACTTCGCAAGTTTGTTACACTCTGCCAAACTGTTGCCAATAGAGCTTGTGAAAGTTGTCAACTAGCAACCAGTTAATGTCACTCTAACATTCACTTATGCAATTTAATTCAGCATTAGATCTTTTAAGTAGCCAGCTTTGCAAGTTAAATCATTAATTAAAAAATTTTCTCAGTCCATTTTTGTGAACTGTAAGATAAAAGCTGTCAATTTTTCTTCATCTTTACTTCATAAAAGTAAAAAACTGTATTTGCCAGATATCGTATGCTCACATTTTCCATACATTCCGACTTATTTTTTCAGTGGCTTTACAGTAATGTCAGCCTATTCATAAATATTTAAGAAAAACTTCCTACTGATTATCCTCCCTCGTGCCTGCTATCCTGTATGACTAAATTAAACATAAATAAGTCTACTTAAGTGTTGTTCTAGTTTTAAACACTCGAGCGTATCAGGGTCTATCTGACAAACTCTCTTCCTGCATTTTGACAGAGAAAAAATAATGCATTATATTTCCGAACCTTCACTTCTTTTGTCTGCACAGGTGATTGCATTCTGTGATGTTGATGAGAAGAAAATAGCAAAAGGTCATTATGTATACGAAGAATCTCAAGTGAGTCAAGACAGTGGTTTCGTATGAGAATCGCATATAGTATCTTTCTTCGAAAACTGAAAAGTTTTGGTGTTGGTCAATTTGTGTTATTGTTGCGTGTGAAATGGTTAATGGTGTAGTGTGTTGACACTGTCTTTCAAAATTTCTGATACGATTCTGCAACTCAGAAAAACAAATAACGGCATACGAAAAAGGTGCTTCAGATTAAGTGCGTGTAACTTACTGCCAGGTGATCAACTGTGTAGTTGTAATAATTAGGTCGTTGCTATGGTTACTAAAATTGTTAGTGATACAGGTTCTGATCTATTTGAGTTCATGGCATTTGGTAAAAAGTACCGAGTTGGTCATGCCACCTAGCAAAAAAACTACCATGGCAAAATCGCAATGGTAAATGGTATTGTTTTATAGAACGTACTTAAAAACTTTATTTTAAAATGCATACAGTTGTGCACAGAATGTGTTTATTTTCAATATAAATGACTTTCCTACATTTAGTTGCCACACACAAGCCATCTGGCACTCTATGTGATTGGCTGCATTTGTGGTATCTGACAGAAGAAACGTAGTTTCCAAGCTTAACACCAACTTAGGGAAATTTGTTCAAGTAACAGGAAGTCTTAAGTCGGCGTAAAAGACTTTCCTCTTTCAGCTAATCAGAGATTTTCTGGAAAATGGTCTAGTGCAACATTGAGCTGCAATTCATCCCATTTATACCAGCTGACACTTTAACCTGAGAAAGCAGCCTTAGTGTTTTCACATTGTTGTGCCTGCACCATTGTCACTACATTGTCATTGTTTAATTTTCTGTAGGAAACGACAAAACCCATTGTTCCCATCATCCACTTTACTGATGCAAAGCCGCCATTTATTATTTGCATGAAACTGGTAAGAAAATGTACTGAAAATAACTTATCAATAACGAATTACCTGCAAATATTTGTGTTTTTCCTTTTTTGCCAATTTCAGCTAATTAGTAACAAATGTCATGCCAAATGGAAACAATGTTGATGTGAAAACCTATTTAGGATTATTAGTGTTGATATAAAACTGTGCAATTGTTTTGTGCAACTCTCTCGATTACAAATAATATTTACACTTTGAAAACTTTTACAGGATTTAACGGGTGGAAAGTTTGAGGAGAATTTAGCATCACTTAACCTCAATGAGGGAAAGGATTACTTCCATTTCAACTGATACATCTAGTAGTTGGCCGTTATGCATTATTGCACAACATTGAGATTCGTGTTGAAGTTTACCACTCTGAACTTTTGGTCTGCAGTAATGGCAAAGATACGTGTTGAAGTTTACCACTCTGTACTTTTGGTCTGCAGTAATGGCAAAGATACGTGTTGAAGTTTACCACTCTGCACTTTTGGTCTGCAGTAATGGCAAAGATACGTGTTGAAGTTTACCACTCTGAACTATTGGTCTGCAATAATGGCAAAGATACGTGTTGAAGTTTACCACTCTGCACTTTTGGTCTGCAGTAATGGCAAAGATACGTGTTGAAGTTTACCACTCTGCACTTTTGGACTGCAGTAATGGCAAAGATACGTGTTGAAGTTTACCACTCTGCACTATTGGTCTGCAGTAATGGCAAAGATCCGTGTTAAAGTTTACCACTCTGTTCTTTTGGTCTGCAGTAATGACAAAGATACGTGTTGAAGTTTACCACGCTGCACTATTGGTCTGCACTAATGACAAAGATACGTGTTGAAGTTTACCACGCTGCACTTTTGGTCTGCAGTAATGACAAAGATTCGTGTTGAAGTTTACCACGCTGCACTTTTGGTCTGCAGTAATGACAAAGATACGTGTTGAAGTTTACCACGCTGCACTTTTGGTCTGCAGTAATGACAAAGATTCGTGTTGAAGTTTACCACGCTGCACTATTGGTCTGCAGTAATGGCAAAGATCCGTGTTGAAGTTTACCACTCTGAACTTTTGGAATACAGTAATGGCAAAGATCCGTGTTGAAGTTTACCACTCTGCACTTGTGGACTGCAGTAATGACAAAGATACGTGTTGAAGTTTACCGCTCTGCACTATTGGACTGCAGAAATGACAAAGATACGTGTTGAAGTTTACCGCTCTGCACTATTGGTCTGCAGTAATGACAAAGATACGTGTTGAAGTTTACCACGCTGCACTTTTAGACTGCAGTAATGACAAAGATTCGTGTTGAAGTTTACCACGCTGCACTTTTGGTCTGCAGTAATGACAAAGATACGTGTTGAAGTTTACCACTCTGAACTTTTGGTCTGCAGTAACTGCAAATATACGTGTTGAAGGTTTGCAGCTGTGCACTGTTGAACTGCAGTAACTGCAACTATACGTGTTGAAGTTCGCTGCTATGCACTGTTGAACTGCAGTAACTGCAAATATACGTGTTGAAGGTTTGCACCTGTCCACTACTGGGCAATTGTAACGACAATTGTGACATGAAGTTTAATTCAGCAGCTAGCTTTATCTATGCATTTTTCTTAGGCAGTCACTGGTAAAATTTCAGAACCACAATGCACTATGCTATCAGCAAATTGAATGAATTATACCAGCTAGAGACAAAATTTAAATGAAAGTTTAAACAAGACAAAAAAGTGTCAATTAAGTGTCAACTATATTGTAAAATTATAATTATATACATATAATTTATGTATAAATTTCAGTCAAATGCATATATATTTACAAGGCATTTATTTGTGAATAATTTTATAAAAATGTAAAAAATGAACGATAATAAAAAACTAGATTGTACTGATAATACTGTATTTGGTTCGGACTTACATCTCATAATCTTTGTTCAGGAGTTACAGCTGTATTCTTCAGTTTCTTCTCTCGGGTCATTAGACCGTTAAGTTAATGAAGACACTGACCACTTGACCGTTTGACAGCTGTTGATAGATTTTTGACAGTGATAAGATTTGTGCAACCATTTTAGAAACTTGACACAAAGCTGGTAAAATGGAATTTTGGCACGTGTTCTGTACCCGAGCAGTCGCACCGATCTTTCAAATGTTTTTTCTCACTTCAACAGTTGCTTAATGTCACTCTTGCCTGGCTAGTATGTTATATCGTGCTTTCTGTAAATCTAATTTTAGCTGCTCATTCTCCTTTTCCAGATGCCGTTGCCGTGCCAACTGTTGCGATGCCTACGTGATAAAAAATAAAAAATGTATCAGCGTGAGACCATTTGAAAGATGTGAGCGATCATGTAAGCTACAACGCTTATGTATTTATACTAATCTACATGAATGGAGAAATGATTTGATTTAAAGGGCTGTTAAAGTTATGAAAAACTTTAACACTAAGAGAAGTTCAAATAGAAACACGAAGTGCTCAAGAATGGTGAAGAAAGAAAGAGGAGAGGCTATGGAGAGAGAGAGAGAGAGGGGGGGAGGGAGGGATAGACAGAGATTATTATTACTATTATTATTATTATTATTACTATTATTATTATTATTATTATTATTATTATCATTAAATAAAAAATGATACTGTAAATGGAATTTCAAAACAGCTCAATTATTTGAAACCGGTGTATCTAAACATCAGTAAAGATGAACATATTTTCCACATTTGATCAAATATTATTATTATTATTATTATTATCATTAAATAAAAAATGATACTGTAAATGGAATTTCAAAACAGCGCAATTATTTGAAACCAGTGTATCTAAACATCAGTAAAGATGAACATATTTTCCACATTTGATCAAATCTTACCAAATTACCTTGCATCATAACATTAATGAAAAAGGTGCCTCTAGTTACCTTGACAACAGCTTCTGCAGCAGTCGCTTCAGCATCGCGTACTTTTTTGTCCATCTTACGCATGCTGACGACATATTCAGAAATGAGTTGTTCAGACTAGCAAAAAAATGATACATCAATCTGAAGCATGTCTATTTTACATTGTAATTATTCATACCAAATAATCTGGCATTGGCAGTGAGGGCTATATTTTACAGTTATTTATAGAATTAGTTACCAAAGTTCTCCACAGCTGAAGCACAGCAATAATTTGGTGTGTGTGTGCGTGCGTGTGTGTACAAAGAGGCTAGGATACGTCCATTTTTCGGCAGTGTTTCTGTCAAGAAGTTTTCTTAAGATTGGCTAAGCACGTCAGGGAACTTGCACCAGCATCAAACACGTGAGTAATCTCATAAGCAATAAGAGAAATAATTGCTGTACTAACTGCAAAAATGGCCTGAGTTTACATACACCAAACAAGCAAGACAGAAGACAAAACAAAAATCCAAGCTAAACTTAAGACACCACAAACGGTTGCAACTTGTGATTGTAATGACTGTATGCAGCCGTAACTAATGAGTAGCACGCAAATGATGAAATAATTTAATCGGTAAAGCAACAATGGTAAAATTTGCACATTCAACTTTTTGTCCACTAGTTTAATGTTTCTCAATCTTACGCACTGCGTGAATAATTAGTTCATAGCTTTGGCTGATGCGGTAAGGAACTTCTTGAGAGAACACTATTGCTGATTCGTGAATATATATATATAGTGTTCATTTATCTTAATGTAAAGCTTGTTATCTCCTTCAGGACCGTAAGCATTTGCTGCACTTTGCACGAGTTCATGAAAAACTGCTCTCACCAAGCAATGGTTACATTATATTTGATAATTTTTATAGGTTTCTACTCCTCACACAATGGACTTTCATGTAATTTTCATTTCTACTCTATTTTGAAGGCAGACTTTCTTTTAAAGGATGAAACAACCTTAATTTCTCATTGGCTGATTGGTTGGCTTTCCTTAATTTCTCCTTGGCCGTTCGGTTGGCTTTTTCTGGAAATATGTACAGCAGACGGTTCTCCCAGACTATAGCAAGCAGGCGATCAATAAAATAGTGTGTAGGATCACACAAGTGTACATTAAACTAAGCTATAGGCTAGGCTATGTTGGAGTGCCTGTGTTTTTCTTAATTTATCCATTTAAATCACTTATAAATGTTTAAACAAATAGCATAATTGGATGCATTAGTTATGTCTGAGAAGTAGAAGAAAAATCATCAATCTTATAAGACTTATTTTGAATGGTGCAGTCCTGAAGGAGTTAATGCAAAAAAAACTAAAAATAAACACAAGAAATGCAAAGAGACTTTGACTAGTGATTCTGCTTACCTCCGAAGCTTTGTGTCGAATTTCGTGGAGAAGTTCCATTAAATCAGCATTTTTCTGTTGATGTTTTTTGCCATCTTCCTTCAGCCGCTGCACCTCCTGTTCGAATTTATTACCCAGAATCTGCAGTTCCTCCTTCCATCTGTCACAAAGTTAAACTGTTTTTAGTTACTACGTAATTCTTGCATTTGAGATGATTGTATATTGTTTATGATTCTTGCATTTGAGATGATTGTATATTGTTTATGATTCTTGCATTTGAGATGATTGTATATTGTTTATGATTCTGGCATTTGAGATGATTGTATATTGTTTATGATTCTTGCATTTGAGATGATTGTATATCGTTTATGATTCTTGCATTTGAGACGATTGTATGTTGTTTATGATTCTTGCATTTGAGATGATTGTATATTGTTTATGATTCTTGCATTTGAGATGATTGTATATTGTTTATGATTCTTGCATTTGAGATGATTGTATATTGTTTATGATTCTTGCATTTGAGACGATTGTATATTGTTTATGATTCTTGCATTTGAGACGATTGTATATTGTTTATGATTCTTGCATTTGAGATGATTGTATATTGTTTATGATTCTTGCATTTGAGATGATTGTATATTGTCTATGATTCTTGCATTTGAGATGATTGTATGTTGTTTATGATTCTTGCATTTGAGATGATTGTATATTGTTTATGATTCTTGCATTTGAGATGATTGTATATTGTTTATGATTCTTGCATTTGAGATGATTGTATATTGTTTATGATTCTTGCATTTGAGATGATTGTATATTGTCTATGATTCTTGCATTTGAGACGATTGTATATTGTTTATGATTCTTGCATTTGAGATGATTGTGTATTGTTTATGATTCTTGCATTTGAGATGATTGTATATTGTTTATGATTCTTGCATTTGAGATGATTGTATATTATCTATGATTCTTTATTGTTTATGAGAGGCTTTCAAGTAAAGTTTTAGAAATGGGTACATACGGTCTGCGTACTGCAATAGAAAATAACCAATAACAAGGTTCTTACATTGACTCTCACAAAACAATCATTAACAAACGATGAAATTTGGCACATTTTACATAATTTTATTTTGCTTTCTCACTTCTACAATGGCTTTTAGAAAACAACAATAATTTGTACGAAATGTGGAAAAACTGCCTCATTTTTAACATGTAGTCATTGCATTTGCGCAAACGTAAATTCAGGCAAACAAAAAACTAAGCACGAATAGTCGATATCATATTAAAAATAGCATTAATAATATACAGTTATTTGTTATTCATTTAGTTTAAAATCAGTATGGCCTTACAGGTACATGCGACTTCGCTTCTTTTAGTGTCATTATTGCATAGTCAAATTAATTTGTCAACTATTTTGCTTTTAATTAGTTAGTTTTGCCCATAGAATTCTGCTTTACTAATTTTGTTTTCACTTTATTTTGTGTAAATTTGCATAATTTTATTTATCATAATTGTTTGCTATTAATTTAATTATGATCTATTTTCCTATTCTATTCTTCATTTTGTTCTAACAATATTTACTCGCCATGCTGAAATTAGTAGACTCACTATTTAGGGATGGCAGACTAGATGACCTTTTGGTCTTTCGCCATCCCGCCCTTCTTTAATCTTTGTAACTCATTGTTATATACTATCTATGATTACTATTTTGAAGGCAAAAAATAAAATTATTATTATTATTATTATTATTATTATTATTATTATTATTATTATTATTATTATTAGTCGCATGCTGCAGTTTCAAGTTTTCAACAAGATGTGAGAACCGCATTGGTGATCATCTTTGATGATTTTTGCAACATTTTTTCGCATTAACAAAGATTTATTTCAATAATTTTTATTTTTATGGTGTCGGCGTTCCCTAAGACCCTCTTAAAGTACAACACACTTTTTTAACTCCAAGTTACTTCAAAACTGTTTTAGTCCCACGGTTTTTAACCAGTCCTATACAGTGGCTGCTCACTGCTTAAATTAGTGGGAGTGCGACTTCAGAAAATTTTTAGCCGTTGTTTTAATACTGTGTAAAACGAAACGAACATATGTAATATTATTGGTGTAAATCATAATTGTAATTTTAAACGTACAAATATATGAAAATCTATGCATAAACTTGATGAAATCCTAAATGAAATTTTTTTTGCCTATGAATAGCCTAAATTGACGCAGTTCAAGAATATGCCGGTATACGATTTTTAAGCACGTGACAACTGACAACACACACCGCATGAGTGACAGTCCTCTTTCTACCCAAAGTGCAGCATCTTATCTCAGACATGTGCACATGGCCGCATGCACATAACAGCCAAACACCACGTTGCTTGAGCTGTGAGCGCACTGTGCTGGGCTGTGAATCAAACAGTATTACCCTCATGTGCTCTGGTTTCGTATAAGTATAAAGAAAGTATTAAAGAAAAAGACCCATTATATTGAATATTTTCGATAATACCGAGTGAAAATAGGGGGTGCTGCAGTTCCACAAAGCTTATGCACGAGTTGCCAATGGTCCTATGAAGACAATGTCGTAATCTTCCTGAACATTTGGCTATACTGCATCATTTGCTTCTGATAATATATACAATTCTTATCTCAGGCAAACTATTGGTAGCTCTCACTCAAATTTTACCTGGCTGATACACGTTGCTGAGTTGACAAAAGATTCTTCAATTGTGAAAGAGCTGCCTGGTGTGACTCCTCTATGCCTTGTACCTTAGCTTCCCATTCCTGCTCTTTTAACTTGCACTGTTTTTCTGCCAGTGATATCTAAAACAACAATAGACAATTTGAATTTAATGACAGTTTAAACTTTAAACTTAAAGGCCTATACAGGGATGAGAATGCTAAATTGCAAAAAACTCTGAAACAGGCCAGGGGTTTTGGGGCCACCTATGCCCCCAATGGAGTTTAAGGGGAGCCAACAACAAATTGCAATTTTGTGACTAAAGAGGACTAAGCGGACTCCTCTAAGTGGACTTAAAATATCAGTTACCTTGTTTCATGCTTAATTTAAAATTAAGTACTGGCTGCTCCTATGCAAACATATACAAAAACTGTCTGCAATTGACTCAAATAACTCCACACAATTGATTCTATATTTTTATACATAGAGATATACACATGGTTACACTGATGTACGTGATGTAAACAAAGTGACAGCCTGCCAACTAGCGGTCAGCTTGTGAAATAATGTACTGGGTCCGTAAAAATTTTCTCAGCGATTTACAAAAATGGCACTACTGGTCTTCCAAAAACTCGAAATTCCGCGAAAATTCTCACCCCTGGGCCTATATAACTCCATAATACATTGAAGTCTGTGTAACGCATTATTTTGATTACACAAAGAATTCATAGTTAACGTTGAACAAAAGAGACTTATAAATTAAATAACTTACCTTTTTCTGGCGAATTTTGAACGCCTGCATTGCCGTAAAGATCGGTATGTTTCATGTCTTTGGCGCGAGTGAGCGAGAATGACGTACGAGGTACAGAAAGCGTCTTTGGTTACCGATCTTTGGTGACCTCGTAACTGTACTCATTATATCATTCGTTTCGCGCAACGAAAAATGGCGGTTCTTCAAATTTAATACCGCTAACAGCGAAGCGGTAAAAAACCAAAAGAAACAAGTTTTACAGTAAAAGTTTCTAACAAAATAAATTGAATATTTGTAATGAGAGTAGGATTTTAAATTGTAAAAACTTATTTTATAGTGAGACTTTACTTTGAATTTAAACAGATCATAGTAGTCCTTGAAAACTACAATCTACGGCATATTTTTTCGTTCATAGTATGAAACAGAGTAGTTTTAATCACATATGTAATTGAACTTGTAGGTACAGAACCATCCCTTGCTAATATCCTAACTATGTGTAGCAGATTGGAAAGTTCATTAGAATATTTTTTGACAACTGACAAGATAACTATTGTCTAGTTATCAAGTTTGAGCCCACTACCAAGACCCATTAGTTTCTTCAGAGGCAAAAGACTTTGGTTGCTGGGTACCTTTTGTTTCTTTTTGTTTTTGACTTATTACAGCAATTCTCAGGTAAGAACTCTGTCACTTTTAATTATTTTTCACTTACAGTAAAAAAATGTACAACAGACGAAAACAGTTGACAAAAGCAAAAATATCGTTTTTATATTGCTACACTATCATTTAAGTAGTGCTATCACTATATTGCTATCACAATCATCACCGACATCTATCTGCTGTCAGCTTTACGACACATTGATTATTGTATTTTCTGTCTGAAATTATTTGCCACAAACAAGTTGCCTGGCATTCAGAGCAAAAAACTAATAGTTCATTGTTCAGTGGGTTAGAATTATTATCTTAGTTCTGTGACATATTTTTTAAGGATTTTTTTAAACGAAATTGCATCTGAATACTGTAACCAATTCAGCAACCTCTGGAGGCTAATAGAACAGTCGAGTGTCTTGATCATTGTACCACGTTAGCAAACCGCAAATGCTCAAACAATCAAATTGTAGCAGTGTCTTCTTACACCCCGACTGCTTGATGTATGACGCAACACTTTGCTACAAAATTTGCAACAATTTCTGACCGATTCGAAATCCTTTTTATAGCATACCCCAGACTTCATCTTGCGTATAGAAACCTGTTTCTCCTTGACTGCTTCTTGAAGTGCTTTACGCAAACGTTCGTTCTCAGACACTAGGTTTAATCTCTCATTGTTTGCTTGATCACATTGTTCTGATAACATATCTATTCTCTCCTGTAACCTCCTGTAAATAAAATCGACTATTAATTTGGAGTAAAAACATCGTTATTGCGGAATTGTGAGAATCCAGTAAACCTCTTCATACCACCGACTTTGGGACTGCAAAAAAAGTTGGTGTTAAGCATGTTTGACATTATATGGTTGGCATCCTTCTGTCTCGGAAGACAATGGAGTGTGCCCCAAGAGAGTCAGTTATTGATCACATTGATGGAGCTGCAGCGTCGGCTGTGGCTGAGCAATGCGATCCTTGAACGTCTCCAGGGTGCATGTCTGGGTAAGGTGTATGGAGATCCTGAGTTGCCCAGAAAACAGGAACCCCCTCTCTTCCTCCCTGGTGCAGCCCCAGAGGAAAGCGGAGCGATGCGTTTGGCACCAGGTTGGCTGCAGGAGCTGCCAGAGTCAGTGAGCATGCTGCACTGGTCCGCCTTCGGGGCTCCACTCCTGATTTGGAAGGTTTACTCCTCTACACATGGCAGTTGGGTAACTTGACCTCCTCCGCCCTCGAGATACAGTGTGGGCATCCCCCGCAAGCCTACAGCACCTGGTATTCCTAGGTGGTCACCCATTCAAGTACTAACCGGGCTCTACGTTGCTTAACTTCGGTGATCAGACGAGAACCGGTGTTTTCAACGTGATTTGGCCCTAGTCTGACATTATATAACGAGATGCTTTAACACATGTATGTCTATGCAAATACAGTCATTTGCCAAAATATGTGGGTATCAAACGAGGTAGGCAGTATATATGGGGAGGCGCGCGGGGGAGGGGGGAGGCGGTGTTATAATGAGGTTTGACTGCATATGGATGCAAATTCATGGCACCTTATAAGCATGTAGAAAATAAGCTTATAAACGGGATTAGAAATTTGTTTTATAATGCATTTTTGATTATATCTGCTATTCTTGAAAAGTGCACAGGTTATGTGAAAGTAAGGTCATTGGAAATGTCACATGTTAAACGAAGTCTTACAGTGTCTCTTTCCCAATGCAAATACAGATAACGGTTCAGTCACCCGTCACAAACTTACTCCCAAGCTGTGCTTCTTAAATAATGTCATAATAAATTGTGCATAGAAAAAGTGACAATATCTGGCAAAAAATATTACTGTCTTCACCAGATGGTTTAGTCTAGTGGTAATGCGTCTGCTTTCCGTCTGGGAGGTTGTGAGTTCAAACCAGCGGCCGGGTAATACCAAAGACTTTAAAAATGGTACCTGCTGTTGCCCTGACTGGCACGTGGTATTTAGGGTAAAAGTGGGGTAATAATAGTCTCTGTTTTGTAGCTGTAGGTTGTTATTTACAGTCGGCGATAATAGCTCTTTGAGCTAATGTTAATTGTTGACCTAAAAGCTGACTTTAAATAAAGATTATTATTATTATCATTATTATTATTATTATTATTATTATTATTATTATTATTATTATTATTATTATTATTATCATTATTATTATTATTATTATGTCTGGGGGGGGCGTCTCTACAACTTCAAACTACTTAATTGTTTCGATTTATTATTTTTTAACTTCACAATAAACTAATTACGATTTATTAATTAAATTGCTCACTCAGCATAATGAAACTGTTCTGCTCAAAGCAAGTACATAACACAAATGCTGTGGGCTGTTATAAATGACTGTTACACTCACATAATCACAGGACAATTAGTTTTGAGCAAATAGAAGATAAGAACGTTAAATTTCCAAATGTAATTAGCCTAACTACCGGTAGTAAAAAAACAGAAGTAGCCACAAACTACAGATAGGTGTAGTGTCTTAAATTAATATTCGAATTGCTTCTTGAGATTCCACATGTAAATTCCATGTTGAGATTCCACATAAGTCAGAATTTTGTAATAAAATTCCAGGACTTTATTAAATGTATTGAATAAACTTCAGATTTCCAAATATACAGCATTTGCTTTTTATCATGTTTAGCAACCATTGAATCCCAATGTATCCCGTGGGATACAGGCTATATTTAGCACACGGGCACAGGTAAGAAAAAATAATTATTATGTGTAAACAAGATGGACATATTGAACAAAAGTACCAAGCCAAAATATTTTTTCTTATTAAAAAAATAATTTGGGACTGAAAGGGTTAAATGACATATGATTTAACGAGGAACATTTGTATATAAACTGAAACAAATGCAATTCGCAGCATCTGATCTAAGTTACCAACTCAACATACTTGATAACCGAGGAGTTGTGTGATTTTTCTTGCTGATACGATGTGTCCAGACGTCTATAGTTGATCTGTAGACTGTCAAGTTTATTCAAAGCTTCTTCCTTTGCTTTTTCTGATTTGGAGATTTTGCTGTACAATTCCTCAACGTTGGCACCAGTCATGTGTGAACTACCTGCAACATTTGTGTAAGCTGTAGCAGAGAACTGACATACATTAAATTTGTAACTGGAAATTCGTATGTATGTTATCGTATATATGAATTCTGCTGGTATATATATATATATATATATATAAGATTCGAGGCTACACTCGGACAACGGCACCATTTGCGGCGATCTATACATCAAACGAAAGGTCTAGATCTTTTATTACTAATTTATTTATTTATTTATTAAATATATCCACAACGATCATTACAGCATTGTACAGTAGTACAAGTACAGTACAACGTCGAAGCCGATACGGCTAAATCAGTGCGAGTCAGATGTCCATGAAACCATCTCTTATCCACGACTTGAACCTTCTTGCATATCCAAGCATCCTTCTTTCTTCATCGAGTTTTTCGGCACAGTTGTTGACTAGGGATCTCCATGCAGGACGGTCGTGAACTGCGAAAGGCAGCTTGTCCAACATTCCACCTTTCCTCAGAAAGAACTTCACCTTGTCCTTGAAGCGAAGGAGAGGACGACCAACACTGCGAGAGCCACTGGTTAGTTCTCCATGAAGAAGAGCCTTTGTCGGTCTCTTATCGTTCATTCTGACCACATGCCCAAACCACCGAAGTTGAGCCTTAGTAAGCGTAACCTCGATATCTTCCATCTTGGCACGAGCCAGCACGTCTTCGTTTGGCACATAGTCGTCCCAGCGAATACGAAGGATGTGACGCAGATGTCTCTGCTGAACCGCACGAAGAGACCTGACCTGATCTTGATAGAGCGTCCACGTTTCCTGACCATAGGTAAGCTGCGGAATGATGCATTGCTTGTACACCTGCAGTTTAGTGGCGATGGTAAGGTCATGGTTATCGAAGACACGTTTCCTCATACGGCCGAAAGAGCTGGCTGCAGCATTAATTCTTGCATGAAGCTCAGTATCCAATCGAGTACATGAGCAGATGTAACTTCCGAGATATTTGAACCGTTGCACACTTCCAAGCTGTTCTCCGTCAATGGTAAAATTGACACTGTCGCTAGAGCCGACACTCATTGTCTCAGTCTTCCTTTTGTTAATGCGCAGTCCCATTCTCTTTGCAGTTTCATTGTAAATGTCGATGAGATCCTGAAGGTCTTCCGGGTTGTCAGAGAAGATAGCTATGTCATCGGCATATTGCGCTTCACGCAGGAACATCATTCGTGTCTTCGTCCTTGCTTTGAGTCGACGTAGGTCAAAAATGTCTCCATCATATCTGAATCGAACATGAATGCTCTTCGTCGAGCCAAGTCTGCCGAAGGCTACCTGCAAAAGGACTGCAGCGAAAAGTTCGAAAAGAGATGGAGCTAACTTGCAGCCTTGTTTCACACCGCTGTTGTATTCTACAGGATCACTAAGCTGGCCATTGACAGAGAGACGCGCTAGCATATCAGTGTGCAGAGCTTTTACCATACTTGTAAATCGATCCGGGCATCCACACTTTGAAAGCACCTTGTACAGCAATTCGCGATTGACACTGTCAAAAGCCTTTGTAAAGTCGATAAAGGCAATATGCATTGATGTTCTATGCTCTCTCGTTTTCTCCATCAGCTGACAAATCGTAAAAATACCATCAATGGTACTGCGATCCCGTCGATACCCTGACTGGGACTCTGGGTAGATACGCTCCAAAATCTTGTCCAGCCGAACGAGAAGAATGTCTGCAAAAAGCTTTCCGACAACACTGAGTAAGGAAATGCCACGATAGTTACCGCAATCACTGCGATCACCCTTTTTGAACAAAATGGTGATGTTAGCATTGACAAAGTCATGAGGCATATCACCAGTCCTCCAAATAACGTTGAAGAGCTCCAAAAGATGATTCTGGAGAGAAGCACCGCCATGGATGATAACCTCTGGTGGGACACCATCAGGTCCAGGGCTTTTCCGTCGCTTGATACGGCGAATAGAGTACTTGAGTTCCTCGAGGGTGACTAGTCCATCCATCTCGTCGATGACTGGTAACTGAGGTATGTCCTCCAAGATAGTAAAGTCAGCATCGGTAGTTTGATTCAGTAAAGTGCTGAAGTGCTCCATCCAACGATTCTGGATATCATTGGATGAGTTGAGAGTGTCACCAGCAATAGATTTGATAGGATGGTTACAACGCGATGTCGGACCATAAACGGCATTGAGAGAAGCGTAGAATTCCCGGAAATTCTTCATTTGGGCGTGTCTTTCAACTTCATTGGCTCGGTCCTGGAACCACTGATTCTTCATAAGTCGGATATGATTTCTGAGCTCACGCCTGTTTTTCTTGTCCTTGACTAGTGCACCGATTTCAAGCTCGTTGAACCAGTCTCGGTTGCGATTTCCTTGTTTACCGAACACAGCTTCTGCACTGTTGAGTAAGATTTCCTTGGTTTCATCCCAAGATGGTCTACAATCACTCAAAACATTGGCAAGATAAACTTGCAGTTTGGATTCTTTGCCTTCGTCAACTTCGACATTGAACCTCTTTGGTGGACGCTGAGGGCGAGCAGGTTTCTGTAGCATGAATGAACATTTGCACACCACCAATCTGTGATCCGTGAAACAGTCTGCAGTTAGACTTGCTTTGGTCACACGGATGTTGTTGTCACTCATGGCTTTCTTACAAGCCAAGATGTGATCAAGTTGATGCCAGTGCTTGGACCGTGCATGCTGCCATGTAGTCTTCATCCTATCGTGAAGCCTGAAGAAGCTTCCAGTCACAGAGAACTCCATCCTGGCACAAAATTCTAGCAGTAGAAGTCCGTTTGAGTTCATATTCCCTGTTCCATGTTTGCCAAGCACACCTGGCCAAGTCATAGAATCTCTTCCTACTCTTGCATTCATGTCCCCTAGGATAATCACCTTGCCATCATTTGCAGCTTGCCTAGCATGAGCAGTGAGATTATCGTAGAACGATTCTTTTTCATGATTAGAGCACTGCAAAGTGGGGCCATACACGCTAAAGAGAGTAAGAAAGGATCTGTCCTGTAGCCGAAGTTTCAACATCATGAGACGATCATTGATAGCTAAGGGCTGTGACTCCAATTGTAACTTGTTAGACACTGCGAAGCCAACTCCTGCAACCTGGTGTACACCTCCGCTCCAATAAATGGTATGGGTCTTCTCTACCACATTGCCTTCACCAGGGCGTCGGACTTCAGAAAGTGCGCAGATATCAATGTTGACGTCGTTTAGAGCTTCACAAATAATCGCAGTGGCCCTCTCCGGCCGTAAATTTCCATTATTATCATTTGTGGTTCTGACATTCCAACATCCTAAACTAAGGAGATTCTTGGGTTGTGGGCTTCGCAAATTCCTCACCGTTGCCACTGGACGGCGCGTCGGCTCCCCCGGACGTGGTAGCATAGGGTTGTCATCATTTGTCGTAGTCATCATCATGGAGAAAGAATTAGCACTGAGACGCTTGCGCGCGAGAAGAGATGGCCGCGCAAAGTCCACCTCCACTTGGCAGATAGAGTGTAGATCGGCGGCATGAAGAAACACGACGGCCGCACTCATAATCTGTTGCACCGCAGTGAAGACAACCAGAAAACAGGCCGAATCGGCAAAATGAATTGCTAGCTTCTCGATGAGCCATGCCATGCCAGAAGACGAGTTGCCAGCCTTGCACGCCATGAACCATCATCCACACAAGCTGCTGCCCTTGTGCTTGGGTGCCTTCATCCGCTTTTACAGCCGTTGG
>JAQGDQ010001114.1:0-28837 GCA_030141605.1 Tubiluchus corallicola
TCATGGAGGAAGTAACTAACGCATCATGGAGGAAGTAACTAACGCATCATGGAGGAAGTAACTAACGCATCTTGGAGGAAGTAACTAACGCATCTTGGATGAAGTAACTAACGCATCATGGAGGAAGTAACTAACGCATCTTGGAGGAAGTAACTAACGCATCATGGAGGAAGTAACTAACGCATCATGGAGGAAGTAACTAACGCATCATGGAGGAAGTAACTAACGCATCATGGAGGAAGTAACTAACGCATCATGGAGGAAGTAACTAACGCATCTTGGAGGAAGTAACTAACGCATCATGGAGGAAGTAACTAACGCATCATGGAGGAAGTAACTAACGCATCTTGGAGGAAGTAACTAACGCATCATGGAGGAAGTAACTAACGCATCACATTCACTTAAATGCTTAAAATCTCACTCATAGCAACTCTGTGACAAAAACTAAGTACACACTTTCTACTGAAAACATCGAAGTATCTAATATTGAGATTTGTTATAATACTTCTATCACTAGCGTCATAGAAATCTTAGAAAACAAAAAAAATGTTTTTATAACACAGTAAATTCAGCCACTGGTCTAGTTGTCAGTAGCGGTCAAAATCTGAAAGTCGCATGTCTTGCAAAATTGCTCGTCTGTCCAACACAAGTTTGATGCAAAGCTTGAATGACTTTAACAAAGCAACCAAGTCACCCATTTTTAATGAACTATGCTAATTATGCTTAACTTCACAGCATTTGTAAAAATGTTCTCAATCTGATATTAAGTGATAACAATGAAAATAATGATCTGTTGAAGTTGTTATTATTCGGTAAAGATGAATTTAACTATGTTACAAACTGTAAAATATTCCAATGTATACATGACTTTATATTATGTACTAAACGCTTCCAGTAGTTTCTATCTGATATAAAATGCATCATTCTTAAATAATCGTACATTAATATTTACTAACCGTCATTTTCTACTAATGTCTAATGTATCACTGTAGTAAAACTTTAGTATACTAAAGTATACTAAAAACTAAGTATAGTCTATTCTTACTGTAAATGTTCTTGTAAATACTGTATAAAGTCTGTTGTGGTGAGGATCTTAAATCATGTTGTACAAACTGTCTGATCCAATCCTAAATAAACTATGTTTAAACTAAGTAACAATGAAAACCACTTCTTACTTACTTACTGAGTAATAAACAAACAACATGCAACATGGCTCTCGCTTTAAAACAAAATAAGAAAATTGCAACATTTATAATTAAAACCCTCGTTAAAACATGAAAGGTCAAACTGCAATGGTCACAGTTTCCGGTATGACCCGATGGTAGATTACAAACTCTGGTACCTCGTGAAAAAATGCCGACATTACGAAAACGGCTACGGCTGCCCAACGTTTGCTGTAGCCGCGCTTCAACATCGGCCGAAACACGTGTCGTAGAGCAAACTGATGGACGGGAATATTCCATCGACTCCAGAAGTCATTTATAGTTGGCGCATTCCTGGCAAGCAAATATTTATAAATTAAACAAAGCTCTTGAAGTAACGTAATTAAACATTTTAATGAACTCGACAAAAAATATTGCAAGAGTAAAATATTTATACCAGCTTTTTGTTTTGTAGTGCTATTACTTTGTTTACGTGTTTCCCATATAATCAACAAACTTGTTTACCATCTGCAAAGTGGCCAGGGACAAAATGGCTGTATTAAGCCACATTTAGAAATAACCCAATATACTACCTCCCGTTACCCGCCATCAGTCAGGAAAATTAATATACATGTTCAGCCATGCCAGTAACCTTGATATTATGCCAACTGCACAAGGCTGGTAAGTTGTTCATATCGCGTGCCGTGTAACCATGCTTTGATTGTTTTCTAACTCTACTGTACATCGTACAATCACAATAGTAAAGGATTGATAGCTCTGTCGCGTGTCGTGTAACCATGCTTTGATTGTCTACAAGGTGTACTGTACATTGTACAATCACAATAGTAAAGGACTGATAGCTCTGCCGTGTGTCGTGTAACAATGCTTTGATTGTTAACAAGGTGTACTGTACATTGTACAATCACAATAGTAAAGGATTGATAGCTCTGTCGCCTGCCGTGTAACCATGCTTTGATTGTTTACAAGCTGTACTGTACATTGTACAATCACAATAGTAAAGGATTGATAGCTCTGTCGCCTGCCGTGTAACCATGCTTTGATTGTTTTCTAACTGTACTGTACATTGTACAATCACAATAGTAAAGGATTGATAGCTCTGTCGCGTGCCGTGTAACCATGCTTTGATTGTCTACAAGGTGTACTGTACATTGTACAATCACAATAGTAAAGGACTGATAGCTCTGTCACATGTCGTGTAACCATGCTTTGATTGTTTACAAGCTGTACTGTACATCGTACAATCACAATAGTAAAGGATTGATAGCTCTGTCGCGTGTCGTGTAGCCATGCTTTGATTGTTTTCTAACTGTACTGTACATTGTACAATCACAATAGTAAAGGATTGATAGCTCTGTCGCGTGTCGTGTAACCATGCTTTGATTATTTACAAGCTGTACTGTACATTGTACAATCACAATAGTAAAAGATTAATAGCTCTGTCGCGTGTCGTGTAACCATGCTTTGATTGTTTACAAGCTGTACTGTACATTGTACAATCACAATAGTAAAGGATTGATAGCTCTGTCACATGTCGTGTAATCATGCTTTGATTGTTTTCTAACTGTACTGTACATTGTACAATCACAATAGTAAAGGATTGATAGCTCTGTCGCGTGCCATGTAATCATGCTTTGATTATTTACAAGCTGTACTGTACATTGTACAATCACAATAGTAAAGGATTGATAGCTCTGTCACATGTCGTGTAATCATGCTTTGATTGTTTTCTAACTGTACTGTACATTGTACAATCACAATAGTAAAGGATTGATAGCTCTGTCGCGTGTCGTGTAACCATGCTTTGATTGTTTACAAGCTGTACTGTACATTGTACAATCACAATAGTAAAGGATTGATAGCTCTGCCGCGTGTCGTGTAATCATGCTTTGATTGTTAACAAGCTGTACTGTACATTGTACAATCACAATAGTAAAGGATTGATAGCTCTGCCGCGTGTCGTGTAATCATGCTTTGATTGTTAACAAGCTGTACTGTACATTGTACAATCACAATAGTAAAGGATTGATAGCTCTGTCGCGTGTCCTGTAACCATGCTTTGATTGTTTACAAGCTGTACTGTACATTGTACAATCACAATAGTAAAGGATTGATAGCTCTGCCGCGTGTCGTGTAATCATGCTTTGATTGTTAACAAGCTGTACTGTACATTGTACAATCACAATAGTAAAGGATTGATAACTCTGTCGCGTGTCGTGTAATCATGCTTTGATTGTTAACAAGCTGTACTGTACATTGTACAATCACAATAGTAAAGGATTGATAGCTCTGCCGCGTGTCGTGTAATCATGCTTTGATTGTTAACAAGCTGTACTGTACATTGTACAATCACAATAGTAAAGGATTGATAGCTCTGTCGCGTGTCCTGTAACCATGCTTTGATTGTTTACAAGCTGTACTGTACATCGTACAATCACAATAGTAAAGGATTGATAGCTCTGTCGCGTGTCGTGTAACCATGCTTTGATTGTTAACAAGCTGTACTGTACATTGTACAATCACAATAGTAAAGGATTGATAGCTCTGTCGCGTGTCGTGTAACCATGCTTTGATTGTTAACAAGCTGTACTGTACATTGTACAATCACAATAGTAAAGGATTGATAGCTCTGTCGCGTGTCGTGTAACCATGCTTTGATTGTTTTCTAACTGTACTGTACATTGTACAATCACAATAGTAAAGGATTGATAGCTCTAATATTATTGTCAATGCGCCGCGCAGTCATAATAGTAACTAACAAGAAAACACTGGGTTTTTCATCACAAGAAATGCGATGTTCAGTTGTTCAAAGAATGATCCAAGTAAATCTAGTTATGATCAACGTTTTTTACATAGACATGTTTAGCTGGAGCAGTAGGCCTACAGTCTATTGCACACATATGGTTTAATTCAAGACACATTTATTATGAACACAAAATGCTCTTGTTGAAGATGATTCATTCTGAATTATTCATTAATTCACAAATTATTAATTTAATCATTTTCTTTTAATACGTTAACGTTTAGAGTAAAATTGAGGAGTCTAATCTGTGTACACTTGTCTGACTGGTTTGTGATTTGTTTATGGCAAAAATTTAACACGCCTCATCATAACACCCTAAGTCGTTCTGACACCAACTTTTTTCACATCCCAAAATGGCTGGTATGGAGAAGTTTGACTGAACATCATTGTAAAAAAAATGGTTAATAATGCAGAGGTAAAAATGTTCATTTCCAAAGAAAGGTTCAGAAGTATCGAATGCATAAAAATGAATCTTGTAATAAAAGTGCAAAATGTTCTTTGGTTAATGTTTAAGTTTTCTACTGCTAAACTGTTACTTTTTACTGCAAATTTCTACTTTTGTTTTACTTTTACCTTTACTTCTACTGTTAAACTGTTACTTTTACTGCAAATTTCTACTTTTGTTTTACTTTTACCTTTACTTCTACTGTTAAACTGTTACTTTTTACTGCAAATTTCTACTTTTGTTTTACTTTTACCTTTACTTCTACTGTTAAACTGTTACTTTTTACTGCAAATTTCTACTTTTGTTTTACTTTTACCTTTTACTTCTACTGTTAAACTGTTACTTTTTACTGCAAATTTCTACTTTTGTTGTACTTTTACCTTTACTTCTACTGTTAAACTGTTACTTTTACTGCAAATTTTCTACTTTTGTTTTACTTTTACCTTTTACTTCTACTGTTAAACTGTTACTTTTTACTGCAAATTCTACTTTTGTTTTAAAATTACCTTTTACTTCTACTGTTAAACTGTTACTTTTTACTGCAAATTTCTACTTCTGTTTTACTTTTACCTTTACTTCTACTGTTACTACTACAAACTTTTACACTGTTACTTCGCTACTTACCACCAGTCTAAATAAAACTGCCGGTCAGAAAAACGCAAAAGTTCGGCTACCACATTCAAGCTGAAAAAGAACCAAAATTACAGCGTAATAGAAGCGATTTCTCTTTGTGGGTTTTAAATAATAATAAAATAATTTTTTAAGAAATTTTAAACAGAATACCTGCTGTGGAAAACACAGTAGAAAAAAATTAACCAAATGATGTGGTTTGGAATCTGAAAAATAAACAGCAACAATTCATTAATTAATGAGACTGATACAATTTACCAGTCATACTTAGCATCCGCTAGGTGTTGCCTAGCAACGGATACTACAAAATGTACATGGGTCACACAAAATCGGTCATAGCGATCAGCAAAAAGCATGAAGTTTCTGACTGCGTTACCACTCCCAGTAAAACATGATATTAAAATAGGGTTACCATACGTTAAAACACCAAAATTTTTTCATGTTTAGACAAAATAACATGTACACTTGCCATACGACAATCAGTGCATCATTAGCTAGGGTTACCATATGTCCGGGTTTCCCCGGACACATCCTCTTTTTGGGCCTCTGTCTGGGTTTTCAAAAAATCGGCAGTTTGTCCGGGTTTTGCCTCAATCCATATGTACGAACGTTACCAACTGCAGAGGCGTACGACAGGACGAGACAAAGAAAAGCTCGTTAATTTTCAATACAAGATGCTGCTAACATCTCAAAATGCAACCCTTGTAAAAGCTTTGTGTACGTGTTTACTGAACAAAAGTAAGCGATGGTTGCAAAAGCACTTAGCAATATACGTTATTGTGATGTAGCATGTAGGCCTATTTGTATAATTTGCATTTCATTTTGCATTGTTTTAATAAACCCTAGACTGGTCATTTTTGCCTACTTACAAGTGTGCGAAAAAGTGTCCTCTTTTTCAACTCGGACAATATTGTAACCCTATATTAAGATCTGTAGTAAAATTGAATATTTGGGCATGTCAAAGTCATTTTTGAAGTTGTTACAGAGTCACTTTTGATATGCTAGAGTTTAGACACATACAGTAAAGCATGAGTTACCAAACAGCTACAATAAATTCTTGTATTTGATACCACAGAAAAGTGTTTATTTTACTACAGAAACATGAGAAGAAAAGTGCTGCACTCTGAACATTTTAGCGAAACTTAGAATAAAAATCAGTCAGTAAATCTGTTTCGCAGCTAGAATTCAGACATTAACTTAGACCTATATAGACTTGCACAGGCTTCACAACAACCATTAATTTAAAATAGGGAGAAGAGCAGTATGAATGGAATCACTGGACAATACAATTATACTGCAGGTAAGTCAGGTATTAGAAGTTTACAGGATTAGCACTAGATGGCAGCAGTATGAATGGAATCACTGGACCATACAATTATACTGCAGGTAAGTCAGGTATTAGAAGTTTACAGGATTAGCACTAGATGGCAGCAGTATGAATGGAATCACTGGACCATACAATTATACTGCAGGTAAGTCAGGTATTAGAAGTTTACAGGATTAGCACTAGATGGCAGCAGTATGAATGCAATCACTGGACCATACAATTATACTGCAGGTAAGTCAGGTATTAGAAGTTTACAAGATTAGCACTAGATGGCAGCAGTATGAATGCAATCACTGGACCATACAATTATACTGCAGGTAAGTCAGGTATTAGAAGTTTACAGGATTAGCACTAGATGGCAGCAGTATGAATGCAATCACTGGACCATACAATTATACTGCAGGTAAGTCAGGTATCAGAAGTTTACAGGATTAGCACTAGATGGCAGCAGTATGAATGCAATCACTGGACCATACAATTATACTGCAGGGAAGTCAGGTATTAGAAGTTTACAGGATTAGCACTAGATGGCAACAGTATGAATGCAATCACTGGACCACACAATTATACTGCAAGTAAGTCAGGTATTAGAAGTTTACAGGATTAGCACTAGATGGCAGCAGTATGAATGCAATCACTGGACCATACAATTATACTGCAGGTAAGTCAGGTATTAGAAGTTTACAGGATTAGCACTAGATGGCAGCAGTATGAATGCAATCACTGGACCATACAATTATACTGCAGGTAAGTCAGGTATTAGAAGTTTACAGGATTAGCACTAGATGGCAGCAGTATGAATGCAATCACTGGACCATACAATTATACTACAGGTAAGTCAGGTATTAGAAGCTTACAGGATTAGCACTAGATGGCAGCAGTATGAATGCAATCGCTGGACCACACAATTATACTGCAAGTAAGTCAGGTATTAGAAGTTTACAGGATTAGCACTAGATGGCAGCAGTATGAATGCCATCACTGGACCATACAATTATACTGCAGGTAAGTCAGGTATTAGAAGTTTACAGGATTAGCACTAGATGGCAGCAGTATGAATGGAATCACTGGACCATACAATTATACTGCAAGTAAGTCAGGTATTAGAAGTTTACAGGATTAGCACTAGATGGCAGCAGTATGAATGCAATCGCTGGACCACACAATTATACTGCAAGTAAGTCAGGTATTAGAAGTTTACAGGATTAGCACTAGATGGCAGCAGTATGAATGCCATCACTGGACCATACGATTATACTGCAAGTAAGTCAGGTATTAGAAGTTTACAGGATTAGCACTAGATGGCAGCAGTATGAATGCAATCACTGGACCATACAATTATACTACAGGTAAGTCAGGTATTAGAAGTTTACAGGATTAGCACTAGATGGCAGCACAATGCATCGATGTACAGGGTCATCTGTACTGATCAAAAGATTATTTGATACTAAATTTCTTTTACCACTTATTCTTTCAAGAGCTTTTCCTACTAAGTCATCAGTTCTTAAATTCCACCAGTTTGTATATAAACTGCTTCTGCTCCTGCCTTGAACACTCGGAAATGCCAAACAGTTGCACATGGTTTCAGTTTTTTTCCTATGGCCTCTTCTCTGTGGAAATCTTTAACAGAAAATTGTTTTCCTGACAACTTACAACCTCACTAACTTTAGGAAAAATGCCAGGAGATGTGACAGCCAATTAATTCCTAAAGATTCTGTTTTGTTTTACCCGTATTCCTCTTTCGTTTGCAGTCCCTAGTGACCGCTGGCCTTGTTTGGGCCATGAAACCAAACAGTTATTTGGCCGTTGCCATTGTCAGCGTAATGATATTTTCTTTCGCTCATTTTATGAGAACTGCAGTATAGTTTCGCAATTTCTCTCAACTTTGTTCAAAAATCTTGACGTTGGTTTTCACTGCAAAAGGCAGGTTTAGTAGCCGTGCGGCCATCCCACTGCTTCCTTCACGCTGGACAAATCAATACTATACAGCTTCAGCTGCTATTACAGTTAGGCTTGTACTGTGTAACAGTGTGCAGTAGTCTTCCTATAGGTTTTTTAGATTTAGATTTAAAATTTTATTTCAAACTTCACAAAGTTCATAAACACATCACAAATTAATACAAATAATACAATAAATCATGAAACACAACAATAACACAAATAACATATTGACGATATAACAAACTACGCCAATGACGTCTAATTACAGAAGAAAAGTTTGCATCACTGTTTTAAAATGTTCTTGCATATAAAATTTTTACTCTTATTCAGCCTGACGTATAAACTGTTATGCACATTTTCTGTGAATCACATCAAAATAAATAATATTAAGTCTAGTAGAAATATATCTTGCGCTCGTATCATATGAAAAGTTAAACAGCTTCCGTGTTGATACGTTATATGCAACCTTGAGTTTGCTAAGATTGTAAGAATAAAAATGTCTCCAAGTGGACATACAATAAAAAGTAGTGCAGTAAGCATTAAACAATTGTCTGTTCACGTTAACTGAACAGTGAGTAAATTTCATGAGTAATTTATTTGCTCTACCATAGTAAATTGAACATTGTCGTAATATATGACCCAGATATTTTTCCTTTTTACTAGGCACAAAACTTTTACACTGCAAAATAACAGACCCAAAAGTAAACTGCTGCATGTGGGCGGAGCGAAACGTGGTAATTCATGGAGTCTCCCACTGTCTTGGAGTTTGTTAGAAAAATAGTTTGAACTTTGACCTGTTGTACATCCAGCTTATGTTTTATCAGCGAGATTGTTATTAATTCATTATGTAATTGTGTGAGAACTCTTCCTACTGGGAGGCTGATCAGTGCGAAATGTAAAATTGATGATGGTTTCTTCATCAGTGTTGCTGTTGGGGATAATGATACTGTAATGTGCTGCCACCTTTTAGGCCTTGAATAAATTACTTGCTGTAAATTTGGACTGTATACGTATATACTCAGGTGATTCATCTTTCTTTATACAGAAAGCAATAGGACAGTAAGAGTGTCACTCTGTCTAGATTCTGCTTAATATAGCCTGATTTGATCTTTTGGTAAATGCTTGTGACTTGCAGTTTGTTGATGAAGTTTGTTGATGCTTTTCAGATTTAAATGCCAGAGCTGCCAATATACGTAAGTTCAAAGTTTAATTTTTTATGATGCTTCTAGTGAATTTGTAATACTCAGTAATGCCAGATACTGCGTGATTACATGGTTAATAGTCAATGTAATTGTTATGTTTAATATGAAATCCAACAAACGCGTCGGCTATTTAATCATTTTTGTTTATATGAACCAAATGTGGAATAATTTTGTGGCAATTGCAAAATATGTTTACGTAAATTAGGAAAAATTATTTAAGAACAGTTTGTTTTTGTAATACACTCCTAAATGATTTAATATTTTGATTTATCTTTTTTCCCCAGAATAAATAACCGTTAGCAAGCCAATGCGGAATTAGAAGTTTTGTTTTGGGACATTCCGTCAGCTACAGTTGCAGTGAAGTAGTAACTGAAATCTTATTAATACATTCTGAATAGTGACAACTAAAAACAACGAATATAAACTCTGCTGCTGAACAGGATGACTTGTATAAAAAATTATTATAAAATAAAACGTACTTACAGCTAATTTGAGAAGCCTTTCAACCATTCGAGAGAAATTCATCTCCTGCAAGTAAATAATGACTAAATAAATATTGTGAACATCAACAATCATGCTGTTTCAATCTCCATTACAAAAGCACATAAATTTATCTATGCAAAATTATATTACTGTACCAAAATCTGACCCATCAAACAACAATATACATATAATAATTTATGTATATCTTAACCCTTTCATACCCGTTGTATCCCGTGGGATACGAGAATATTTTCTGCCTTTAAAATTAATAAAATTTTAAAACTGACAGTTATTTGATCTGTTAATAGTTATTTTGATTTAAGCCAATAACAATAGACTAAAAGTGGTGATAAAATGGCAAACTAGAAAATCTACATAGCATAAAAAACTGTGCAAGGTACAGTACTTTAGAGACGACTTTGTACAGATCAGCATAGCATGCATACTAAATGTCTTAAATACTTTAAAAAATTATCAGCAGTTGCAAAATGAAGCACATTTTTTGTTTTTGTTGTGTTTTTATTAAAAAAATAATTTGGGACTGAAAGGGTTAAGTTGCACTGTATTCAGAGGCGTATCAAGACTTTAGGATGCTCTAATTCTGTCCCGTCCATCTTTATTATGAATTTACAGCAGTATGTCTATCAAGCTGAACCTACAAGCACTAGGAGGTGGGCATGATTGACTACTAGCAATCAATTATTCGCCCGCTAGTCTCTGGTACCGATACGTTGCTAACCAAATACTAAGTAATTACATTTTATTCGTAAATTTATAAGAATTTGAAACGGGAACAATGCAGAATGCATTTGAAATAATTTTCAACACGAGTAAATCGCGGACGTGAACACTTTCAAACACAGAACTCGTGTAGCTGCACGTTCAGCTATTTTGATTAAGCTTAGCTTACACTGAGAGCAGAGGCTTGTATTAGCCACACTTCCTTTAAAACAAGTAAGTAAGTAAGTAAGTAAGTCAGTCAGTCAGTCAGTCAGTCAGTCAGTCAGTCAGTCAGTCAGTCAGTCAGTCAGTCAGTCAGTCAGTTTACTTTTGGGTCAGTTGTTTTGCAGTATAAAAGTTTTGTACCAAGTAAAAAGGAAAAATATCTGGGACATATTTTATCAGATGACAATAGAGATGATTTAGATATATTACGACAATGTTCAATTTACTATGGTAGAGCAAATAAATTAATCATGAAATTTACTCACTGTTCAGTTAACGTGAAGAGACAATTGCTTACTGCTTACTGCACTACTTTTTATTGTATGTCCACTTGGAGACATTTTTATTCTTACAATCTTAGCAAACTCAAGGTTGCATATAATGTATCAACACGGAAGCTGTTTAACTTTTCATATGATACGAGCGCAAGATATATTTCTACTAGACTTAATATTATTTATTTTGATGTGATTCACAGAAAATGTGCATACAGTTTATATGTCAGGCTAAATAAGAGTGAAAATTTTATATGCAAAAACATTTTAAACAGTGACGTAAACTTTTCTTCTGTAATTAGACGTCATTGGCGTAGTTTGTTATATAGTTAATTGTTATCTGTGTTATTGTTGTGTGTCATGATTTATTGTATTATTTGTATTAATTTGTGATGTGTTTATGAACTTTGCGAAGTTTGAAATAAAATATTGAATCTGAATCTGAATCAGTCAGTCAGTCAGTCAGTCAGTCAGTCAGTCAGTCAGTCAGTCAGTCAGTCAGTCAGTCAGTCAGTCAGTCAGTCAGTCAGTCAGTCAGTCAGTCAGTCAGTCAGTCAGTCAGTCAGTCAGTCAGTCAGTCAGTCAGTCAGTCAGTCAGTCAGTCAGTCAGTAAGTAAGTAAGTAAGTAAGTAAGTAAGTAAGTAAGTAAGTAAGTAAGTAAGTAAGTAAGTAAGTAAGTAAGTAAGTAAGTAAGCAAGTAAGCAAGTAAGCAAGCAAGCAAGTAAGTAAGTAAGTCAGTTAGTCAGGTAGTAAGTCAGTAAGTAAGTAAATAGGTAAGTAAGTCAGTCAGTAAGTGAGTGAGTAAGTCAGTAAGTGAGTAAGTCAGTGAGTGAGTGAGTGAGTGAGTGAGTGAGTAAGTAAGTAAGTAAGTAAGTAAGTAAGTAAGTAAGTAAGTAAGTAAGTAAGTAAGTAAGTAAGTAAGTTTATTAGTTTATCACCATTTTTAAAATAGCAAAATACATAACTAACAGATTTATAAATCTATACAACATACAATAATATTACAAAGTAATTATTAATTAGTGGCAAAAGAACTATAAGTTATCAAGGTCAGCCACCCTCTCAGGATTGTTACTAATTTAATTAATTAATTAACAGATGCTGATCTCAGTAAATGAATACTGCCTAAAAGTAATTAGTAATCACAATTACTAGAAATCAGCGTTATCACCCAACACTAAAAAACTAGTGGTGTACTAGTAACACTATACATATGAGATCACTGTTAATTGTAAATATGTATTTGTATGGCAGTTATAGCAAAATCGGACGAGCAACTGCTTGTGGTTTAGTAGCTTGCATTTGTTATGTAGTACTTATATAAAAATAAGCTCAGTAACTGTCTGTGGTGTGTTAAAACATGCACTTTTATGAATATGAAATTACACATTTTCTAAGAAGAATAAAAAATTTCAACACTGAACACCTATATTCTGGGGACCCCCAAAATTTGCGACCTAGGCTACAGCCTAGTTAGCCCATTTGTCAATACGATCCTAACTATACTTAGAATAATTAAAACTTATTAACCTGTGCAACAGTTTACCTACATGCATCTTAAACTACTGTTTTTTTTTGAAAAATCTCTTACAATACACTAATATTCTATTCATTTACCAACAATAATTATGAAAATGTCAGCCATTATCGACAAATTAGTAACGAAAAACTTACAGATATTGGCTTCATGCTGTTATTAACAGTTGGCATCATCCATTGCTGTATCATCATTAACAGAAGCTGCGATAAAATCACCTAAACAAAGTGAGAAAACAAGTGAAAGAAAATAATGATTTTCAAACTATCACTTGAAACACCAAAGCAAGTATGGTTGACAATAAGAAATTTCTATTTTCTTAACGCACTGACACTAAACACAGCGTAGACCATTACATCTAGTACTGAGTGTCACTTTAGGTTCAACAGAAGTTCAAAAAGTAGAAAATTTTCATTGTTTACAAGAACAGCTCGATTTTAACTTCAAGAAAGGGGCAAAATATACGAATTGCAAGAGGAGTGATCTTCCCAGTGACATTACACGAGTTTTTAGGGTAATAGCATGGTATCGGCTCTTAAAATGTCAGTAAACGCTGTTATACACCATTCGCATAAATGTAATTAGACCGGGTGATTAGGCAATGTGGTATAGCTCAATGGTAGCATGCTCGCTGCCACCCGGGAGGTCGCAGGATCAACTCCCGATTGAGTCGCTACCGAAGACTTAAAAAATGCTATCCCTGGTTCTCTGCCAAAGCACACTGGCTTATCGAAGTAACAATCAGGCCAAGGTTGGAAATAAGTGTTGAGTTACTTAAGGTGTTATCGCTGGAGTTACTTAAGGTGTTATCGCTGGAGTTACTTAAGGTGTTATCGCTGGAGTTACTTAAGGTGTTATCGCTGGAGTTACTTAAGGTGTTATCGCTGGAGTTACTTAAGGTGTTATCGCTGGAGTTACTTAAGGTGTTATCGCTGGAGTTACTTAAGGTATTATCGCTGGAGTTACTTAAGGTGTTATAGCTGGAGTTACTTAAGGTGTTATAGCTGGAGTTACTTAAGGTGTTATCGCTGGAGTTACTTAAGGTGTTATCACTGGAGTTACTTAAGGTGTTATCACTGGAGTTACTTAAGGTGTTATCGCTGGCGTTACTTAAGGTGTTATCGCTGGAGTTACTTAAGGTGTTCACACAGTTACTAAATTTATTCACACAGTAATAAGATAATCATTGTTAGAATCATAAACAAATACCATTTCTGCAATTCGTCTGAAGAGAAAAGTTTTGCGAATTCTTGTTGAGCGTGGAAAGTTCAGTTCGTAGCACAAAGTTGGTGCTAACATGAAGAAATACATATCTGCAAATACATAAAACTAACCAACAAGAAATACATGAAGCATAGAGAAAAGTATCTTACGTGTATTTTCATTAACTGAGTAAGAACACAGTTTGAGCTCATAGGCAAAGATTACTTGATTTAGTTAACAGAAAATTTGAATCACCTCTCTATACAAGTACCGCCCTTAAGAGCGAATTGCATTATTCACTTGCACGCGCACCTCTCAGCCACTCAAATTTTGTCCTCTCTCACTGGCGGTTCGTGTATAGGTTCTGTCAAATTGCAGCATCCAATATAATAAATGTTTTTCATATTCAATATTCAATATAAGTGTTTTTTCTTTAGTGTGATATGATAAGTTACGATAAAGACTAAGAAAAAATTACAAAAGCACAAACCTTTTAATGTTAGATTACTTGGGTAACGCACTAAATCTTGCTTCAGATCACCATTGCTCAACGAAGGACCTGCAAGAGGAGAAACCTTCTAAAACATTTCAAATAAGAAGACTGCATACAGCTAAGTTTTCTTAAACTACCCCGAGGAATTCCAAATTCTAGAAATGTAGATCGTTTGTGTACCAAAACCCAATAAATTTATCAAGAACATCTGACAGAAAGTTTTCACAGTTATTACGCATGTCGTACGTAATTAAAGATGTTAAATTTGCACACGTGTTGCCTTTTTGCCAAGTACAATTGCAGATTCAACACAAATGTATCACACATACCATATACAAAAAGATCCACAGATCCACGGCGTGCGTGCCGTCGATTACGCGAGCGTGTTTCGTCTCTACACCAACGATTCACCTCGTGGTACGACCACAGTTTTAAAAACACTATACTATGGAAGCCAACAGCTACAGCAGCGCCAACTATAGTAAAAGATATGCAACAAATAATGAGTTTGCGCTTTACAATTACATTCATTCTAAATATTTGCGAAGTTACAAAAGATGCTGAATTAGTGCATGTTGAAAGCAGAGACAAAATTTGTGACGTACGTATGACGCTTTATTGCGACATCGTTTAAAAAAATTCACGTTGTACAACTACTATTAAACAGGCCAACATTAACCCATTCATGTTTGAGATGATAACCCTTGTTGTTACTGCCAAATATTCACATTACAGATAAACAAGGTCAAGAATTCAACAAGATTTAATAATATCATATTTGCATAAGATTAGTATTGCATATGTCGCACCCGCCAAGAGAAAAGCAAACAAAACTTGCAACTGACATGCACTGCATTGGTTTTTTACAACATTATTGTAAACTGACATGCACTGCATTGGTTTTTTACAACATTATTGTAAACTGACATGCACTGCATTGGTTTTTTACAACATTATTGTAAACTGACAAGCACTGCATTGGTTTTTTACAACATTATTGTAAACTGACATGCACCGCATTGGTTTTTTACAACATTATTGTAAACTGACAAGCACTGCATTGGTTTTTTACAACATTATTGTAAACTGACATGCACCGCATTGGTTTTTTACAACATTATTGTAAACTGACATGCACCGCATTGGTTTTTTACAACATTATTGTAAACTGACATGCACTGCATTGGTTTTTTACAACATTATTGTAAACTGACATGCACTGCATTGGTTTTTTACAACATTATTGTAAACTGACATGCACTGCATTGGTTTTTTACAACATTATTGCAAACTGACATGCACTGCATTGGTTTTTTACATCACTATTGCAAACTGACATGCACTGCATTGGTTTTTTACAACATTATTGTAAACTGACATGCACTGCATTGGTTTTTTACAACATTATTGTAAACTGACATGCACTGCATTGGTTTTTTACAACATTATTGTAAACTGACATGCACTGCATTGGTTTTTTACATCATTATTGTAAACTGACATGCACTGCATTGGTTTTTTACAACATTATTGTAAACTGACATGCACTGCATTGGTTTTTTACAACATTATTGTAAACTGACATGCACTGCATTGGTTTTTTACAACATTATTGCAAACTGACATGCACTGCATTGGTTTTTTACATCATTATTGCAAACTGACATGCACTGCATTGGTTTTTTACAACATTATTGCAAACTGACATGCACTGCATTGGTTTTTCACAACATTATTGTAAACTGACATGCACTGCATTGGTTTTTCACAACATTATTGCAAACTGACATGCACTGCATTGGTTTTTTACAACATTATTGTAAACTGACATGCACTGCATTGGTTTTTCACAACATTATTGCAAACTGACATGCACCGCATTGGTTTTTTACAACATTATTGTAAACTGACATGCACCGCATTGGTTTTTTACAACATTATTGCAAACTGACATGCACTGCATTGTTTTTTTACAACATTATTGTAAACTGACATGCACTGCATTGGTTTTTTACATCATTATTGTAAACTGACATGCACTGCATTGGTTTTTTACAACATTATTGTAAACTGACATGCACCGCATTGGTTTTTTACAACATTATTGTAAACTGACATGCACCGCATTGGTTTTTTACAACATTATTGTAAACTGACATGCACCGCATTGGTTTTTTACAACGTTATTGTAAACTGACATGCACTGCATTGGTTTTTCACAACATTATTGCAAACTGACATGTACTGCATTGGTTTTTTACATCATTATTGCAAACTGACATGCACTGCATTGGTTTTTCACAACATTATTGCAAACTGACATGCACTGCATTGGTTTTTCACAACATTATTGTAAACTGACACGGTTCATAGCTGCCGAATTTCAAATTGATCGTAACAATGATTTTTGTAGTTTGTATTGAATTTTCGACAAGAATAGTGCCTTAAATCGTGATTTCATCTTGCACTGATGCTCATATGCAGTGTCTCTGTTACACAGTTTAAATGTAGTTTTACTGATAACAGAGATTACATTGTGGCTCCAACAGACAGTTTAACAACTGATAGTTTTCTTGCCAAAGCAACGTAACACTTACAGAATGCAGACAATAAACAAACAGTAGAAGCATTACAGTATGACTACTAGCAGTATAGACACATACATAACATAATGTTGACAATCGCATTAAAGTTACTAGGTAAACAATCTAAACTAATGGTTAGAAGGGGTTAGTTAGAAATATATATTTCTGTACAAGCTTAAATACTTGGATATTAACAGTTATATATTTAAGTGTTGATTGTCATGAAGAAGCAGATAAACGAGTTCATTTATTGACAGATTATAAATTCTAACAATACAAAGAATTAGCAATAGTAAATACTTTCAACTACATATATTGTAATATTGTTGCAAAAAGTTCCAGGAAGATTAAAAAATTAGAAGTTTCCAACTTACTCGGGTTCGGCTGAATTGAAAGTATCACCCAAGATGGAATAACCAATATTGTTACTTCATTAAATATTTTCAGTGCTAATGCAACACGATCTGTTATGACACCCTGAAACAAAAAATAGATTTCCTACAATGTATGAAAAGATGAACAATGCAATAAAGGTATTACTTGCATAATTATTGTTGCACTCAAAGGCATTACTAGAGGGGTGCGTTCCTGGTTGCACCAACCCTAGCTACGCCCCAGGCTGCACCAACACTAACTACGCCCCTGGTTTCACCAACCCTAGCTACGCCCCTGGTTGCACCAACCCTAGCTATGCCCCAGGCTGCACCAACACTAACTACGCCCCTGGTTTCACCAACCCTAGCTACGCCCCTGGTTGCACCAACCCTAGCTATGCCCCTGGTTGCACCAACCCTAGCTACGCCCCTGGTTTCACCAACCCTAGCTACGCCCCTGGTTGCACCAACCCTAGCTACGCCCCTGGTTGCACCAACCCTAGCTACGCCCCTGGTTGCACCAACACTAACTACGCCCCTGGTTGCACCAACCCTAGCTACGCCCCTGGTTGCACCAACTCTAGCTACGCCCCTGGTTGCACCAACCCTAGCTACGCCCCTAATTGCACCAACCCTAGCTACGCCCCTGGTTGCACCAACGCTAGCTACGCCCCTGGTTGCACCAACTCTAGCTACGCCCCTGGTTGCACCAACCCTAACTACGCCCCTGGTTGCACCAACCCTAGCTACGCCCCTGGTTGCACCAACCCTAGCTACGCCCCTGGTTGCACCAACCCTAGCTACGCCCCTGGTTTCACCAACTCTAGCTACGCCCCTGGTTGCACCAACCCTAGCTACGTCCCTGGTTGCACCAACCCTAGCTATGCCCCTGGTTTCACCAACTCTAGCTACGCCCCTGGTTGCACCAACCCTAGCTACGCCCCTGGTTGCACCAACCCTAGCTACGCCCCTAATTGCACCAACCCTAGCTACGCCCCTGGTTGCACCAACCCTAGCTACGCCCCTGGTTGCACCAACTCTAGCTACGCCCCTGGTTGCACCAACCCTAACTACGCCCCTGGTTGCACCAACCCTAGCTACGCCCCTGGTTGCACCAACCCTAGCTACGCCCCTGGTTGCACCAACCCTAGCTATGCCCCTGGTTTCACCAACTCTAGCTACGCCCCTGGTTGCACCAACCCTAGCTACGCCCCTGGTTGCACCAACCCTAGCTACGTCCCTGGTTGCACCAACCCTAGCGGCGCTTCTGGTTGCACCAACCCTAGCGATGCTTCTGGTTGCACCAACCCTAGCAACGCCCCTGGTTGCACCAACCCTAGCTACGCCCCTGGTTGCACCAACCCTAACTACGCCCCTGGTTGCACCAACCCTAGCTACGCCCCTGGTTGCACCAACTCTAGCTACGCCCCTGGTTGCACCAACCCTAACTACGCCCCTGGTTGCACCAACCCTAACTACGCCCCTGGTTGCACCAACTCTAGCTAGTTGAGCACATGTCCACACATGCTACAATAAACTGAAACAGTTTACATTAACAATAAAGATATATTACACAATTAAATAAACAATAAAAGTACTAACCTTTGCTTGCCATAACTCAATGTAGAAGGCTGATAATATGTACACATTCATTCCTAAAAAAAGCATTCAAAAATTATACATGCAATGTAGAAACAGAAAGAAAGTTTAAAAAACTCCCACAACATTACGCTGTTGAGGGGGAGGTAGGAGGGCGATGTGTCCCTGTTACCTCAATTATGTGATGATCAATTGTATTTAACTTATTAAGGAGCATTAGGTTTACAAAGGTTTACATTTCTTATCAAAGGTGGCACCACCAGGTTCTGTTTCACATATACATTACCGTCTCTCTGATAAGTCTCATATACATATATATATAAACTATGTATATATAAATATATATATATATATATATATATATATATATTACATACATCTTATAGAGCCACACACTAGAGGTGTTTTCTAATAATATTTTGGAGTAACAAAAACACTAGAAAATACACACATCAGTTATATTTCAACAATAATTTAATTTACATGTTTAGCTTTCGATACACGCTACGTTCATCAGAACAAGGGAGCTGATTGCGGGGTCAATGGAGGGTCAACTCCTTTGTTCTGATAAAGATACCGCGTATCGAAAACTAAACATCTAAATTAAATTAAGGTTGAAATATAACTGCTGTGTGCATTTTTCTCTAGTGTTTTTGTTGCTATATGTATACACATATATATATATATATATATATATATATTACTATATGTTATAACTATATAGTAATATATATATATATATGTTACTATATATATATATATATATATATTATACTATATATATATATATATATATAGTAACAAAAACACTAGATAAAAAATACATATATATCCATAACCGTTGACAGCTATCTGCCAAAATTACTGAACTAGCCAAACCTACTTAAATTAACATGCTGCTACCGAAAATCATAAAACATATTACACAGCACTTAGCAAATTCCTTTCCACAGGCTTCAATTTTGCTAAAAAATTTTGGCAGTCAGAATTCCTGTGGAATTCCTGCGTAGGAATACACAGATAGACAGACAAGCAAGAATTGAAAGTTATTTTTAACAATGAAAATGATACATATACAGACCGATCTGGTACGTGAATTTATCTATGTATCATGTGACTGATATCATACTATAAACATTAAACTTGGATTAGATACTGTTGAAGTAATGTGATGATAACATGTAACATGTTTTGTTTTTAGTACAAAACGTAATTCTGTTCACATATGTAGAAGAGTAAAAGGAAATGCTTGCTTTATTAAAAAAGCTAAAATTGAAAAGCTTACAGCTACAATAAACAACATTTTCTTTACTCTAACTGTACAAATAAGCAACCATAAACCAGGGATGAGAATGAGAAATTGCAAAAAACTCTGAAACAGGCCATGGGTTTTGGGGTCGCGTAGGCCCCCATTGGGATTGAAATTGCAATTTTGTGACCATAGAGACCCTCTAAGTGTTTCATGCAGAGTTTTGAAAAGCCAGACCCTCGCACAGTACTTTCAGGGATGAGAATGACAAATTGCAAAAAACTCTGAAACAGGCCGGGGGGTTGGGGGCCACCTAGGCCCCCAATGGAGTTCAAGGGGCGACAGCAACAAATTGCAATTTTGTGACCATAGAGAACCTCTAAGTGGACCTAATTTATCAGTTACCTTGTTTCATGCATAATTTAAAATACCCAACTATCAAGGATACATGATACCTAATTGTATCAAAAACATCTAGTACTGGCCGCTCCTATGCAAAAGTATACAAAAACTGCCTGCAATTGACTCAAATAACTCTGCACAATTGATTCTATATTTTTATACATAGAGATATACACGTGGTTACACTGATGTACGTGATGTAAACAATGTGACGGCCTGCCACCTAGCGGCCAGCTTGTGAAATAATGTAATGCGTCCGTAAAAATTTTCTCAACGAATTTACGCGATTTACAAAAATGGCACTACTGGTCTTCCAAAAACTCGGAATTCCGCGTATCAGCGGAAAATTCTCATCCCTGCATAAAACTCCAATGAGTAAAAATAACGCTTAAACAATTTGAAGTAGCTGCTGCTAAAAAAGAAAAATGTAACCACTAGAAGCTAGTTCCTTTCGCTCCCACTAGGGTAGCACATATTGTAAAACTGTCTCATATTTAGTTTGATGTTACATCTTCAATAAAATTATGCTTAAACCAAAAAGGCAATAATCACCTAAAACAAGTGAAAATGAAGGCCACCGATATGGATCTTTCACAGCCATGTAAACCCATTGCAATGGATCAACTAATATCCCATATCTGAAAATCAAATTCAGATGTGTATGTGAAGTGAATATATGTGAAACTAATAATCATTTAAACTACAATTATCACTCGGACACTAAGAGTTTGATTGACAGCTGTGAGTACAATATTTGAACTGAACACACTTACTTTCACTACAACATTTGAAGGTAGAATACTAGACTAATAACAGAATAACACTGCTAACACACGAAATATACAGGCTCTGCTTTAAACACTCGTTACTGTTGTGTTTTGTTTCTCTCGGAAGGCTCGTAGAGAAAACCAGAAAACACTTCATCAAATTAAACTAGTTTACTAAGCGAGAATTCTACAACACAAAAGTATGAAGGAACGCGAAATGTTTACAGTAAGCGTGATAATCTGGAAAACGTTTGAGTGTATCTGAAAATACAAGTATACAAGCGAATGTGTAAGTGGCGTCCGTGTGAATCTGTGTGTCTGTCTCAGCGGCCTGCTTCACCTTGTAGAGTGCACCCAAGAAACTTCCAGAAGTAATGTTCCAGAACATTCCACACGGTAAGACGATCATTCCAAAGGAACATTCTACAATGTTCTATGTAATTCTAATAGACGCCAGCGATCTCCACAACAGTTACCAAAGTACAACAAATACAGGTGTTTTCTGTAGTTTGGTAACGAGCGTTTAAAGCAAAGAACGTATACTTGGTGTCATGCTGCACAGGCTGGATAAATAATTATTAACACAAATATCTGGTATTATAAACCCTGCTACAGTATCGTCATAAGACAGTATGTAAGTGTTATAAAATTTGAAGACGAGTTTTTTACGCTTTATGTGTGAAGAGTGTTTTCTTGAACTTTAAAGAATAACTCTGAACATTCTCGCTGTTGCTACACATAAAAGTTGATAAACAACGTTTCACTAAACAAGAAATTTCACTTTGTGAAGTGCGACTACTTTGTTTAACTGTGACATTACTCTCATGAAAGCAAAGTCAACTCTCCGTCTGTAAGTCTCTTATTGCCATAGAAATAAGAATATAATTACTTACTTAATAACATTCTCCAAGGCAACCCTTGCATTTGACAGCACCTGTTACAAGTAGTATATACATGTATAACAAATGTTATATATTATTACAGTGGAGCTGTCACAAGTTTAAAAAGATACATATGTGAAAAGTACATTAGTGTCACCTCCGCTATTACTATTACAGAAATAGATCTGTTGACCTACTCATAGCTAAAGAGGCATTAAAGGACAAGTCAAGCTTTCTAGGACGTTAGGCTTATTTCAATGTTCGCAAAAAATGTTAGAAGAATTTGTAACAAAACTGCAATAAAGGCCTCGTGTAATTAGTAAAATCACTTTAAACTTGCGATCACTTCATGCTTGGGCGCTCCCATTTTCAATGCCCATTCTTCTCCCAATGACGTCATTCGTCTTGAAGAAAAGTGGCGCACTGTCAATCTTCAACAAAAGCATAATAAGTTTTTACAAAAAAATAGATAGCTAATTTTGTAATATTTTGCATGAACGTTAGTTAAGCAGCAGAAGTGTGAATTCATTTACGCAGTGCGCCACTTATGGAAAGTTACAATGTCCCCCAGTCATAATTTTCAAGTGAATGGCAGCAACCTCCACACCTGAAAATTTCTATTCAGAGGTAGTTTATTTTAAATTTATACTTTATAGGCAGTTCTTTGCAAATTTATTTGTTATCTTTTTCTAAGTTTAAGTGACAACAGTAATTTACCCAACATGCTGAGTGACTTGTTCTTTCTTTTAAGCAAAAATTATGTAAACTGTTGTGCTTTATTGATGTTGCGCAAATGCTTTTGTGGAATTTGGCTAATTGGTTACATATTAAAATACGATATGCTTTCCACTCGCAATCAAGCTTACGTACAAAAATATGAAAATAACTAAAATATCATACCAAAAGTAAAATAGCTAAGTTGAAAAAGCCTCTGTAGTTGTTATACCCACTAGAACTGCTAAACAAAGAATCTCTTGGACAGTGAAATCTGAAATCAAACCATAAAATTTCACATGTAAAGAATCAATCAATGAGCTGAACATTTTAAAAAGTAATTCTGCTACTAATGTTTGTATATATAGCACACATGCACAAGCATGCACCTAGGCACCCACACACGCATGCACGCACACACACACACACACACACACAAACATGCACGTAGGCACATACACACACACACGTGTACGTGCGCACGCACGCACACGCACGCATGCACACACACACACACATGCATGCACGCATGCACGCACACACACACACACACACAAACATGCATGTAGACACGTACACGCACACAAACACATACACACATGTACGTGCGCACGCACGCACACGCACACACACACATGCATGCACGTGCACACACATGCATGCACACACACACAAACATGCACGTAGGCACGTACACGCACACAAACACATACACACGTGTACGTACGCACACACACACACACGCATGTACGCACACACACACACACGCATGCACACACGCACACACACACACATGCACGCACACACACATGCACGTACATGCACACACCCTCAACACACATGCTAGTGCTGCTGACATTGTTTCTGTCACTTTTTCTTATCACTTATGGAGTTGCTGTTGTTGTTCTTGTCACTACTGCTGCTGATGATGTTGCCAGCGGCGATGATAATGACAATCACAATGATAAAGATGATAAAACTGATGATGAATAATGACAATTGCTTATGATATTTGTCACTCTTTAAAAATGGGCCCTACTGAATTTCCACTGAAGATATTTTTGAAGAACTTTGCTGTTTTCTGGTGTATGGACTTGATCTGCAATGAGTACATTTGCTTTGTTTTTCCTAGAGGTTTAAATCATTTGTGAGAAACACTATCACGAGATACTTCACTTGATGTATTACCTGCTAATAAAGTGAAGTCATTAGCAGTTTTAGGTTCTTGTCCATACGTAATTTGTAAAGCGAAAAATGAAAACAAAAGATACTGTTAAATAACTCATCTAAGGTTCACCAGTTTTAAACAATGTGGCTGTCAGCACTCTACATGTGGTTTAAAAAGTGACAAAAATCGCTCCGTAATCTTTACATTTCAGCTTTCAAACTGAAATAAACGTCAGTTCTAGCACACATCATGGATAAGCTTTCTGCCCGTTTTACTTTTAGTTTGGTTTCAAACATTCGTTTCTGGAAAATGCAATAATGAAACCGTTAGCTCCCAAACTACTGTGTAATAGTTTTAGAAGACAAAATCACCGAAACGTAGGCCCAAAATGTTGTTTTCTTTAGTCCTGATTCGCTTTCTTGACGTTATGGTGAAAAGTTCTAATACTGCAATAAATCAACTCTTACGGCTTATCTGGCGCGTTCCGTCTTTCTTTTTTGTCTTCAAGTAAAATTTCTTCAGCTCTAGCTACCGAAACTGTTCTTTTCACGGCATATTTCTGTTTTGTCGGACTTGACCGGTCTATCAAACTACCTTCTGAACTACTAGTACTCGCCATCCTAGTTTCTACATCTACAGTCTACAATTGTCATTTTCGTGAACGCAACTCTCCGCTTTTTGACGCACGGTTCACTTGGCGCACTCGTCATGTTCAGCCCAGTTGAGTACAAACTGCTTGTTCATACTGTATAGTACCGTGACTTTTGTCATTACGTAGCTTTTACTAGGGAAATGCAAATGCATTCAGTGAAAAAGTGCAGAACAATTTATTAAATCAGCATATTGCTGAACCACTACTGAATCTATCATGCCGTAAAAATTACAGTGTGAAAGCCTTGTTCGTCTCGACAATCTGCAATGTTGAGAGGTCTCGAACGGAATACTACACGAGACGAGATAAACTCACGATCACCAACATATCTTAATAGTCGATGTCTCATACGATTCTCTTGAACAGTGATCAACGGGTGGTCTTTGATGATCATCTTAACCTCCATTATCTTTCAGGATACTTCCGTGTCTGACAATTACTGAAGATGGACAGGGCGTAATTTGTAATTTATTATTTGAGCTTTTTTTCACATGGTATCTCGTTCCTTATACTTCTGTTTACCGTTTTTCTTTATGCAATAAAATGTTCTGTACTACTGTTGATTATTTCTACACATTTAGTTGTGTACTAAAACTTCTACCAGACTGCAAAGTTATTACGACACATTGTACCAACTGTAATTTTTCTCTGCTTAAAAACCTCAGTTAGCTCTAATATTCCTGCATTAGAACCCCAATTTTTGAATTTTGTTGCTCATGCATAAACTTGCACCAGACAGCAGAAACTCAGAACAGCAAATATAACCACAGTAATTATTGAAGTAGAAATGCAGTACACAGACCTAAGACTTTTTAATGCAACTCTGCAGACTAGTGTAAACTACAAGCATTCAACACTCAAGTATTCGAGTGTCAGAAATTGTCAGAGATGAGGCAATACTCAAGTATTTGAGACTTGACACCAATGGGAAAAGACAAAAAATACAAAGAAACTCAATATGAAATTTATAACATAATAATTTATTTTCATGGTAGAAAATGGGAGATGGTTATTTGCCTTGCAGCACACGCAACATATGCATATAGACCATTACACAATACTACGAAATGCGCTGGCCTAGATGTGGTCGCAAAAAGTATTTGCCACAATGTAATAGTTGTGTTGCTAAAACTGGAGCAAGTTTTCATTCATCCATGCCTACCACTGCGTGAGGTTAAAAGAACCTGAGTACATCTGCTAGTAACTCTCTGGTAGGAAAGAACTTCCTACAGCTGAGGTAACTGATTGTTGGACCGCCATTCGTGAATGACGTCACACAGGTAGAGAAGTAGTGCCTCACTGTTTTAATAAAGATACATGCAAAATGGGACAATTAAACACTGAAATAAGTAAAACTAATCGTAATGAAGAGTTACGATTACATCTAGCAAGTTAACCAGTATAATGAAAAAAAATTAACAGCAAGCATTGTGATGTAGTCATGTCGCTTGTGGGAGAAGTGCATAGTACCTCTTTGAATACTAAACGTTAATTGTTATCCCTATTTATTCTCATAACACAATCGAGTCGACTTCTTTATTCCTGAATGAGATTTTGTTTACGAATACAAGAAAGTAAACTACACAATGAATGCCCACAAGAGTCATGATACAACACAGAACTTGGCAGTTAAAGTGCGCCACCACACACCGCTATTAAGTACTAAACTAACTAACACTGAGGTTTGGTACAGCTTCACAAGGCAGTAATCAGTAGGCGCGTGTTCAAGTAGCATCTTTCTAGCCTAGTTATCTGATCTAGACAACGTTAAGTGAAAAAGCATGGTGCCTTGTGGATGCGTACAAACAACTCAGTAATGGATTTACTACTGAAAACTTACATTTACATCAAGAGAAATGTGCTTCAATGTAGCCTCCGCTGTACAGTTTACATACATGTGAATAATCGGTTACAAACAGCTGCACAAACACTATAATTAGTCCAACACTCTTCCTTAAACATTACTTTCTGCAATTGACTTACATAGAATCATTGCACATGCAGTAAATTGCACAGCAGAGATTAAAATTATTAAGCAAATTATGGGTTTGACCAAGATCGAGTTCACACTAAAACACGTGTAACAAATTTTATGCAAACTGTCAACTAAATGGTTGTCAACTGACAAAAGCAAGAAAAACGAGGCAATAACATTATTGTTTTCATAATAGCTACTGTACAACGAGCGAGTTTGATCTTCAATACATTTGTTTGTATTACAATAGTACAGTGTATACGATGTCATATGCAACTGTAACACATTAACAAGTGCTGAATATTTAAGGTGTTCAATTAAATAAACTACATAGAAAACGAGAATTTTTCGCAACGTATTTTTATGCAATCAGAGCACAATGGTATTTTGCAATTATCCTGCTATGCAAGAAGAAATAAAGTTGATTAACACGTACTTTGCAGGGTGAAATTTATACTAGAGAAACTGACAATGCTAAAGTTTAACTAATATCTGCTGAACAGTAACCATTAGTAACAGCAACTCCAGAGGCAGAGACGCTGCAGCAAAAGTGACTGTTATGGTAATGTAAACAAATATGGAAAAGTAAAGCTTGGAATAGCAAGAAATAATCAACCGTTAAACCGAAAATAATTAAACAGAACAATGAGGTAGAACTCAACATCAATATCAAACCCATAGAGTCAGCTAATCTTCCTTAAGTTAGAAGTTTTGCACACTGAGTGTGCTGATCAATTATGATGTACAGACACACTCTTCACCTTCGCAGACGTGCGCGCAGACGACAGCAGAGATGTAGAGTGTGTGTGTGCAATGCCATATATATCATGCCCATGGGCACTCATAGATTGCTGGAACAGATCCAGTGTGCAACGAGGAACACGATTGGGCCCGAATATCGATCTATTGTCTTTGTGTAGTAAGGCTGTGTAGAACCAGTTAATGATGCAAGGAAAGGGACCAATCGTGTTAACTCGGAGCACGACAACGATGATAGCTCGATGCCGCAGCGGTGTGATAGCTCAGCATAGTATTGTTTTGCAATTCTAACGACGCCGCGAAGCAGCGGTGCACCAACACCGCAACAGTACGGCACCGCTAAAACTGCACAAAGGTGTATTCTTGGTGTATTAAATAAACACTTCAGTCAACAGGGCAGTTGCATTATAATCTAAGCAAACTGTTATCACTCATGCGTTTGTTGATTGTGCTACATGTCATTTTAACTCTTTGTCAAACGTGCCCGTTGTTGAGGTACAAATCACTTCATTTACGACAAACATGATCAAAAAAGCAGAAAGGCATCAAATTTAACCCCACTAGGTCAAGCAGTGATAAAAAAACAGCAGCCTGTCAAAATTCAAATCAACAATGGATAACTGTTGCGCCGGTCATGAGGAAATAAACGTACGGTCAGACGGTCAGACTCACAATCAATTTATACTCCTCAATAAATAATGTAAAAAATTCTCACAACAGTATCAAAAATAAATTTTCACGTTTTTACAATTGGGAACAGAAAATATTGTTCCCCAAAATCCTTCATAATTAATACTAACATAATATCAACAGCTGCTACAGAATACGAAAACCCTTTTAAAAAGGGCACTCCAAATTCCGTTTGTTAACATATTGACGTCCGGTTTTTGATGCCTTGGTGCAAGTGATACAAACCATGTAGTCACTGGATTGCTCGCACAACTTAACTTGCTGCGTAATGTCTCGCCAATATTCAAACTCATTCTACATTTAAACTCTTAACTATGACAAATGCTTTAATTAGTTTGTGCACTTACGCGAGCATTTACGCGAGCATTTGCAGTAAGTGAAGTGTGCCAGAGATGAGAGGCAATACAAGCACGAAAGAGTGAAATTAATTCGCACACCTAATCTAAAATTCATCAGCTAATAACCTCTAAGATTTGCCTGCTATGCATCATGATTTAACCATACAAGCAAAATCGAAAAACGTCAAAAACTAAACTATTTTAAAATTAAGAAATTATCCAAAATTTCAAGACAGCCAA
>JAQGDQ010001114.1:29118-61797 GCA_030141605.1 Tubiluchus corallicola
TCTTTGGTTTTACACAGCCGGAGTGGAGGTAGAAATCCTACTGAGGTATTTCCCTCCGTCCACGTCTCATTACTTGCTGCGATTGTTGTGTGCTCGTTTGAATGAGTGCACGAATTCTTCTCTGTGCAGACTGCAAAGCAATGACGCAACATTTCATTCACATCTACTAGTCTAACGTGGACAAATACACAACTTTAGATTAATATGTACCAGTGGTTCCCAATGACGGCGGTGTTCGCATGTGTATATGAAGGAGAAAGATGGTGTTAGGAGTGTACCTGAAAGGCAAGAGTACTAGTCTGGAAAAGTTTGGGAGCCACTGATCTAATCTACTAACCAAGTCAAGTTTATTTATCTGTTCACTTTTTACAGATGGCCACATGACTGCCTCAATAAGAAATAGGGTTACTGGGACACAAGGGTTAATTTACGCCACCACCATCTTCCAATACAGATGCTGAACTATTTTTACACTAGAAAAATTTTTGATAACACAAGATGTTTGCAAAAGTTGACATGCGAGTCTTTTCTAAACCAGTGCCCAGATTCACAAAGCTGTCACTAGCTTAATGACGTCGTTATTAATAGTATAAGTGAATGAAATAACAACGTCTTTAACTTGGTGATGACTTTGTGATGTAAGCCCCATTTTAGCTAATGAGGCTGTCTGCAGAGAGAGAGAGAGAGAGAGAGAGAGAGAGAGAGAGAGAGAGAGAGAGAGAGAGAGAGAGAGAGACAGAGAGAGATAGAGACAGAGAGAGAGGGAGACAGAGAGAGACAGAGAGAGAGAGAGAGAGAGAGGGAGAGAGAAGAGGAGAGAGAGAGAAGAGAGAGAGAGAGAGAAAGAGAGAGAGATAGAGAAGAGAGAGAGACACAGAGAGAGAGATAGAATATATATATATATAATAGATAAGTTTTTTTTTTTTTTTTTTTTTATATATATATATATATATATATATATATATATATATATATATATATATATATATATATATATATATATATATATATATATATATATATATATATATATATATATATATATATATATATATATATATATATATATATATATATATATATATATATATATATATATATATATATATATATATATATATATATATATATATATATATATATATATATATATATATATATATATATATATATATATATATATATATATATATATATATATATATATATATATATATATATATATATATATATATATATATATATATATATATATATATATATATATATATATATATATATATATATATATATATATATATATATATATATATATATATATATATATATATATATATATATATATATATATATATATAGAGAGAGAGAGAGAGAGAGAGAGAGAGAGAGAGAGAGAGAGAGAGAGAGAGAGAGAGAGAGAGAGAGAGAGAGAGAGAGAGAGAGAGAGAGAGAGAGAGAGAGAGAGAGAGAGAGAGAGAGAGAGAGAGAGAGAGAGAGAGAGAGAGAGAGAGAGAGAGAGAGAGAGAGAGAGAGAGAGAGAGAGAGAGAGAGAGAGAGAGAGAGAGAGAGAGAGAGAGAGAGAGAGAGAGAGAGAGAGAGAGAGAGAGAGAGAGAGAGAGAGAGAGAGAGAGAGAGAGAGAGAGAGAGAGAGAGAGAGAGAGAGAGAGAGAGAGAGAGGAGAAACAGAGAGAGAAAGTCAAGCTCTACTGTGAGTGCACAATGTCCCAGCTCGAAGTTGCAACATATGTGTAACATTCTTACATACCTGGCTAGCATAAAAATTGCCGTAAATTCGCACAATAACCTCATCTCCTTGTGGTTGTTGCGACTCTTCTGGTAGTTTTACAATGGCGCCACTCTGACGCTGAATCTCGCGGACCTACAAACAGCAAAAGTTCAAAACTAAATCTGTTTGGTCAAGTTGCATGCTACACACATTAATACCTACAAGCAGCGCAGAAAAATGCTCAAGTATGCATTTTAATATTTTCAAAACAGTCATTATGAAAGATCTTGGTATTAAGTGACGATGGACAACTTGCCTAGATAATAAATTTCTATAAAAACCTTTGTTGGTGGCCCCTATTTTTATCATAATGACTGAAATGCGTAGAGACGCTGTTTAAAGCAAGATTAATAAAAATTTACATTCGATTCAAATTCAAAGAATCCACGCAAGGGGTTTACAAAAAACATATTGTCAACTACACGACATGAAGTACTCAATGTGCAAGAAAGATGACTACTTCTTTCACGACACCCACAATTAAAGATAACCAAAAATAAATCACAGTGAAGCCGAATGCGAACAACGATTTATAGTAGCATTTTTATCAAAAATCTACCAGGTCACGTGACTGCATGCCTTTCGTTTAAACTAACAAAAATAGCGAGGACTGTAAAAAACTATTTTTGCATAAAAACTCTTCAAACGCGTCGTTTTGGAAAATTTGGCGTCCCTTTGCAGGCTCATTAAGAGTAAGGAAAGAATTTCTCATTTTCACCAATTTCCTCGAACTGTGGTACTATTCATTTTGAATGGCGTGGACATCAAAACATCGAAATATAACCGATCTTCTTCGCAGTTACAACAGATTTAATCTGATTACTGCTGTCTAGCAGAAGGAATGGGGCACAACTCTTTTACTCAACATTGTTTTCAGTGACTATAGTTGACTGTATTCTGTACACCCAAGATCCAGTTGCCTAGGCCTTGCTGCCCTGGAAATAATGTTGGTGTCTTTCGCAAAAACAAATGTAAGTCTCATTATGCAGAATATGAAAATGGGTAATGCAAAACGGTGAGCTTCTGAAAATATTTTATTGTCCACCGGTCAGTAATTAAAAAGCCCAATTTCACCATTACTCCTTATTTAATGCACAAGAAAACATTCATTTTGAAATTTTATATAACTTACGTCATGTTTTATTGTATACAGAGCTTGTATAAGCAGTAACGCCATATAAAACTTATAAATGTAAACTCTCATGATGACAGTCAGGTTCAACCATTTAGATGGTAAATCATTTCAACCAAGTTTATATAACGTTGCGTAAAGTTTGAAAAAATAACCACAGCATTCGTAGCGCACTCTTCGCTAAGTAAGAAAAGTAAACTTAAGACGTACCACTTTACATTGTCAAGAACAATAATAATAATAATGTGTTTTTGATGCGTGAGTGGTGTACACTGGAATGACGATGCAGTGCCAAGGTGGGACATGAATATTTGAAATTATTAAGCATTTTCTTTTGTTAATTGCATAAATTAATTACAAACAGATAAACATAATACAGTCTAGCCTCGTTATCTCGCCGCTGTCCGTCTAGGGCAAATTTTTGGCGAGAGGCGAGTATGGCGAGATAACGGGAATATAACGAAGTTAGTCTATATGTATATACATAATAGTTTATTAACATAGTGTTCCTCAATGTACATATAAAATGTATTTCGCATTATGATACCAATCAACATTAAATCAGAAATGAAAAAATGTCATAAAAATAATCTTAGCATGTTACTTTTTTATTTAAAAAATCTTTTTCGAGTATACAATGCAATAAACTTAGGTGTTATAGAGTAAGGATATCGGTGACGCTTTAGTTTCTCTGCGCATTAACCAACCACAGCACTCCTAATCTAATCCTGGTGAGACGCACACTAGATTAATTATGTCTGTCTATCGAGTACAGCAGCATTGTCTACATGCAGCGGTTATATTGATCGACACGCGGTATATGTATTGATCGATTCACCTCTGAGTTTGTCTGTTTGGCGACATAACGAATATAGTTTACATAGGCACTCATCCTAGCTTGACGTGGCGAGGGCGAGAAGCGAGGGTGGCGACTTAACGAGGTAAATATCAAAGCAGGAAATCCGTCCTGGTACTTTCTATGGCGAGAGACGAGTTTGGCGGCATAACGAGGGGCGAGATAACGAGGCTAGACTGTACAAAGTAATATAGACCTTTACGTGGGAAGTTTGATTGGAACATATCTTAAAAGGCCCTTTCTTCCCCCTTTAAGAACTTACATTTTGTCCACCTTTGCCAATGATGCGACCAACCATTGCTGATGGCACAAAAATCTCCACACGTAGACGTACTTCTTCATTACCGACGAATCCCTCGGTGCGTATTTTATCATATATGTAGAACTGACCTTTCCACTGAGCTTCGGGGGTTCCGCTTATAGTCACTTGCCGTTCGGGTCGCGGTTCTCCGCGCATATCACTCCGTACTTCAGTACTATCCTCTGAAGCAATCTAAAAATTTGAAAACTTAACAAAAATCTAGAACTTAGTCGGTTCATTCTTCACAATTCGTCTTTAATGTCTTGAATACATGATACAAATGCTAGGGTAATAATGATCGAGTCATCTGTTTAAAATCTCACAGTAATCATATATATCAACTACAGTAAGTGCCGCTTAGTAGAATCACTTTTGGATTAACCCAAGTCAATCAGTTAGTCGATGGGTGTAGCTTATTACTACTATAGAAGTCATCACCTTAGTATGAATTGCAAAGGCTTTAAATAAATTCTAGAAACGAATTAATGTCAAAATTATCACACAAATTTGATTATTACCACTAAAAATTACAAAAATTCATGCAAGGTCGGTTGCTTCATTTCTTTGCAAAGAAATTTGTTTATGAAATTCTCATAATGATAAAAACATTGAAAATCTGTTACTGTATACTGCACTTATTCACGCAAAACACCTAGTCACCTAGTGCTTGAGCTGCAGTTGGTGATGATCTTGTTTCCTCTGTGAAAAGCAGCGGGAACTTCAAAAGCAAACCACTGGTCAAGTCATTAAATGTTTAGCTTCCAGAAACAATGAGGTTAACTGCAGTGGACAAGCGGGTGACAGATTCAAAGCAAACCGCTGGTCAAGTGATTAAATGTTTAGCTTCCAGAAACAATGAGGTTAACTGCAGTGGACAAGCGGGTGACAGATTCAAAGCAAAACCGCTGGTCAAGTGATTAAATGTTTAGCTTCCAGAAACAACGAGGTTAACTGCAGTGGACAAGCGGGTGGCAGATTCAAAGCAAACCACTGGTCAAGTGATTAGATGTTTAGCTTCCAGAAACATTGAAGTTAACTGCAGTGGACAAGCGGGTGACAGATTCAAAGCAAAACCGCTGGTCAAGTGATTAAATGTTTAGCTTCCAGAAACAACGAGGTTAACTGCAGTGGACAAGCGGGTGACAGATTCAAAGCAAACTGCTGGTCAAGTGATTAAATGTTTAGCTTCCAGAAACAACGAGGTTAACTGCAGTGGACAAGCAGTTCACAGATTCAAAGCAAAACCGCTGGTCAAGTGATTAAATGTTTAGCTTCCAGAAACAACGAGGTTAACTGCAGTGGACAAGCGGGTCACAGATTAAAAGCAAAACCACTAGGCTAACAATATTAGGACATGTGATAAACACAGTGTACAAGGATACAAACAAGGCTCTAGCTAACATGGCTGTTTCAGCATATATTCTAGTGCACAAAAACAACGTAAAGATGAAATAAGAGCAGCAAAAGCTCTTTGGTCACACAAAAGTGCCTTATTGAAGTATGGAAAGTGAAAACATTGAGTCAATTGTGCAGAGTTATTTGAGTCAACTACTGACAGGAAAGTAATAATATTGAGTCAATTGTGCAGAGTTATTTGAGTCAACTACTGACAGGTTTATGTACATTTGAATAGGAGCGGCCAAGTTTTTGAGTCAATTAGGTGACTGATTCTATTAACCGTGAGTCTAATAACAGGCGCCTACTGTACGTCCATATCAAATTGATTACACTTGATTTAATGCAACTGAAAAAACCTGTACACAAATATACTTACAATAACTTAAACAAGTCTTAGTCTTACAATGTTCATTTTATCAAGAACTTCCAACATTCAAATACTATTAATACAAAAACAACACAAACAATTACTGCAAACCTTGATGCTCACGCTAGACAGACATATGATATTCCGTATGTGATCTTCTAATACCTATCACAGCTCCGACGGCTGCATTAGGAATATACTACTAATACGACAACAACACAAACAATTACTGCAAACCTTGATGCTCGTGTTAGACAGACGTATGATATTCCGTATGTGATCTTCTAGTACCTATCACAGCTCCGACGGCTGCATTAGGAATATACTACTAACACGACAACAACATAAACAATTACTGCAAATCCAATGCCATGCCTACCTTGACGCTCGCACCAGACAGACGTATGATATTCCGTATATGTGATCCTCTAGTACCTATCACAGCTCCGACGGCTGCACTAGGAATATACAAATAAGCTGTTTCGTTCACTTGTTGCATCTGCGTGGGAAGTGCACCAGGAAACATCCCCTGGATAACTCCAGGTGGTTGAAATACTGTTGGGTCCTAGAATTGCACAAAATAATAAGTTTCTGTACAACATGCACAGCAAATAAATAACAAACGCAGCACAAGGAAAACTAGAAATTCTACGTGTATTTAGATACGTATATTGCTTATATCAAATAATTGAGAAGAAACTTAATGAAAATAATGTTGTTGAAATGACAGCCGTACATATTGGGTATACGGAGTAGCAGAACCACCACCACTGCGATGTTGCTGGTAGTTTCCAAGTGTCGTCATCATTGCCATATGATGCAAACTGGGAATCATAATGTTCTGAGGCTAAAATGCAAACAGTGAAATTCATTTATTACCAGCTAAACGACAATTAAGAGTTTTACATCAAAACCGTTTTCCGTAGATCCCTATGCAAGCTCTATTGTTCGCTATTGTTCAAAAATATGTGATAGCTAATTAACAACGATCATGGCAAAGCAACTTTACAACAGGCTTGCCCTATTCACTGGGTGTCAAACATCCCTATGCAAGCTCTATTGTTTGTTATTGTTCAAAAATATGTGAAACCTAATTAACAACGATCATGGCAAAGCGACTTCAGAACAGGCTTGCCCTATTCACTGGGTGTAAAACAGGTCAATGCAAACTCTATTGTTTGCTATTGTTCAAAAACATGTGACACCTAATTAACAACGATCATGGCAAAGCAACTTTACAACAGGCTGGCCCTATTCACTGGGTGTCAAACAGCCCTATGCAAGCTCTATTGTTCGCTATTGTTCAAAAATATGTGACAGCTAATTAACAACGATCATGGCAAAGCAACTTCAGAACAGGCTTGCCCTATTCACTGGGTGTTAAACAGGTCAGCCTCACGCTGCATTAGGCATCTGAAGGTGGGTTCCCGCTAATAATTTTACTTACATTTAATTTAATACTGTTCTAATTCTACCTCAGCGTGATTTTAACTACTGTGGCTTTAACTATCATTCTATTTTAAAGTCATTAAAACCAAGTACTGCAGTTTTTAATCGAATTCTACTTTTTAACTAGATTGTTTTTTCACTAATGTGGTTTTTACGTGACTTTATGAATCATGCTACTCATGCTGGGATTAATAAATGATGACAATTGATGGAAGGCGATTAATTTAATTTAAACTTGATTAGTAATGTGAAAGTATTCTGCATTATTGTCTACTGCGCAGATGATGGTCATCCGTGGTACACAATGCAACAACTCAGCAGTATAGTCAGCTGTCGCAAGCACTACCCTAGCACTGAAGAAATGTTGCTTTTGTAATTAGTTAACAGTAATTAGCTAATTAGTGGTCGGTTTCATCCTGCAGGGTTTTCATGTAAAAACCATAAATAAAGTTAAACCAAATTCGAATTCGGCGCTTAAAATAACTTTCGTAACCGGATGAAATCCGATTCTCAATTCAAGATAATTCGTGAAACCGAACGAAATTCGAATCTCCATTTTTGGGTATTTTCAAAACTGAATCTCATGCTAATCTACGCAGTGACAGTGATGATTTCCACAAAGAAAGATTACAGATGACGTGTTTGAACAGGACAATAGACGGCAATAATAACAAACTATAATCTAGCTCTGCTAAATGACTATAAGAAATCTTAGCAGTTTTCTGGAAACTAATACTAATGTGGTGCATCTTTTGCGTAGGATTTCATGAACTGGAAGCACGCTAAAGCTGAATATGGTGACACTAGTTTATTTCAAAATTGCAAAAAAAATAAAGAAAGGCAGCAATTGAAGTAATTTTGTGGTAAAATAAGTAAAAGAGTGGATAATCACTTTTGTAATAAACTAAATAGTTTTTTAAGAACCTCGGCAAAATCGGGTTGAAGCAAAAATAATATTAATGGATTATTATGAATAGTACAATTCTTTTACTCACATTTTGTATGTAGTAATTTTTAGTATTTGTAGTTTTAGTCATTGTGAATTGTAATTGTATGTTTTTATGGCTTTTATGCCAAAATAAATATCTAGAGTGTAGACAATCATTATAGGCAACAAAGAAATCATATCTAAATATACAATTTCAGTGAATCGAACCAACGACTCTCCGGCTCGAACACGGGTTTAGCAGCTCAGTTCTGACGAATACATGCATGGTCTTTACGTTAATGCAATAGCCACCACTTGATTCTACTAGCTCTTACTTTCACGTTTTTTTTCAAAAATGTTTTAGTTACATACTGCCATATCGTTTTCAAAACTCTGTCGTAGTTTGGCACTGATCATTGATTCCGCTTTTGCCATTGAGTCCAGACCTCCTTTAACGGTGATAATCCGCTCCGCATTCAAGTTTGTCACATCGTGGATGCTCGACACGGTGATCTTCGTATCCGAATCCGCCATTATCTTCTTAATCTGATTGCCATTTTTCCCTATTATTCTTCCCACAAGGTTGTTGTGCGCCAAAATTTTCAAAGGCACTTCGCTAAAAAGCACAAAATTCTTAATTAGATCAATAGTTTAATACGAAGTGGAAGCATACGTGAAACGGCGGCTCGTAGCTAAGATTAGTGGGGGCGCTGCTTCAGAAAATTTTTACCATTGTTTTAATATTGTGTAAAACGAAACAAACACGTAAATAAATTATTTAAATTTTCTGCAAAATAAAAGAACCGAAAAAACTAAACAGAATTTCTGGAAGCATGATAATCATCTAATTCTACACTTTATCACATTCAAGAATACGGCACACGGTTTTTAAGCACAACATACGCTGAGTCAAAAACAAACACCACTTTACACTTGCACAACAAGGTCGGCTCTGTGTGAGCGACAGTGCTTTCTCTACCTAAAGTGCACCTTATCTCGGATATGTGCACATGGCTGCATCCGCACAACAGCCAAACACCCGCATCGCTTGAGCTGTGAAGCGCACAGTTCTGTCATGTGCTCTGGTTCCGCACAACAGCCAAACACCCGCATCGCTGGAGCTGTGAAGCACACAGTTCTGTCATGTGCTCTGCATCCGCACAACAGCCAAACACCCGCATCGCTGGAGCTGTGAAGCGCACAGTTCTGTCGTGCTCTGGTTCCGCACAACAGCCAAACACCCGCATCGCTGGAACTGTGAAGCGCACAGTTCTATCATGTGCTCTGGTTCCGCACAACAGCCAAACACCCGCATCGCTGGAGCTGTCAAGCACACAGTTCTGTCGTGTGCTCTGCATCTGCACAACAGTCAAACACCCGCATCGCTGGAGCTGTCAAGCACACAGTTCTATCATGTGCTCTGGTTCCACACAACAGACAAACACCCGCATCAGTGGAGCTGTGAAGCGCACAGTTCTGTCATGTGCTCTGGTTCCGCACAACAGCCAAACACCCGCATCAGTGGAGCTGTGAAGCGCACAGTTCTATCATGTGCTCTGGTTCCACACAACAGACAAACACCCGCATCAGTGGAGCTGTGAAGCGCACAGTTCTGTCATGTGCTCTGGTTCCGCACAACAGCCAAACACCCGCATCGCTGGAACTGTGAAGCGCACAGTTCTGTCATGTGCTCTGGTTCCGCACAACAGACAAACACCCGCATCGTTGGAGCTGTGAAGCGCACAGTTCTATCATGTGCTCTGGTTCCGCACAACAGACAAACACCCGCATCAGTGGAGCTGTGAAGCGCACAGTTCTGTCATGTGCTCTGGTTCCGCACAACAGCCAAACACCCGCATCGCTGGAGCTGTGAAGTGCACAGTTCTGTCATGTGCTCTGGTTCCGCACAACAGCCAAACACCCGCATCGCTGGAGCTGTGAAGCGCACAGTTCTGTCATGTGCTCTGCATCTGCACAACAGTCAAACACCCGCATCGTTGGAGCTGTGAAGCGCACAGTTCTGTCATGTGCTCTGCATCCGCACAAGGATTTACAAGTATGTACAAATATAAAAAAGAATTAAGGAACAAAGACTCATTATACTGAATGTTATCAATAATAATGAGTGAGAATATGGGGTGCTGCAGTTCCACAGTGCCTATACACCTAGCCGCCACTACGTGACAGTACAATTGCAAAACCCTTACATTCTTTGAAGTTTACCACCTGGAGCCATCCCCATCAATTTTTCATCAGGATTTTGACTAACACATTATCTGTAAATGTCTACTAACCCTTTGTTTGTACTCAGAGCTTCTTGATCCATAACCTCCATAATCTTCTTACAAGCTTGTGTGCAATTCTCAGGATTACCAAAAATTGTTATAGCCTAAAATGAACAATTAGATACAATAACTAACTAAAAACATGAGGCAAATTTTGTAAGGGAATAATATATTAGCAGGGATGAGAATGAGAAATTGCAAAAAACTCTGAAACAGGCCGGGGGTTTGGGGGCCGCGTAGCCCCTCATGCGGGTTCAAGGGGGCAAAGCAACAAATTTCAATTTTGTGACCATAGAGAGCCTCTAAGTGAACTTAAAATATCAATTACCTTGTTTCATGCATAATTTAAAATACCCAATTATCAAGGATACATGATACCTAATTGTCTCAAAAACGCCTAAGTACTGGCCGCCCCTATGCAAAAGTATAAAAAACTGTCTGCAATTGACTCAAATAACTCCGCACAATTGATTCTATATTTTTATACATAGAGATATACATGTGGTTACACTGATGTACGTGATGTAAACAAAGTGACGGCCTACGTAAAAATTTTCTCAACGAATTTACACGATTTACAAAAATGGCACTACTGGTCTTCCGAAAAGTCGGAGTTCCGCGTATCCGCGGAAAATTCTCATCCCTGCATTACCACAGTTTTTCAGTAAAATCTATCTGATAACATCCGGTCAATTGATTACCACTTTTAGAAATTCAATATTATGGTGGATCGTTTATGTGTTATGTTATTTAATGTTAGTCTGTCCAGCTTTGAATTTGACCATATTAAAGATGTCAGTGACAGATGTCTAAAGTAAGTGGAATTACTGCAATTCTACAAATAATTTATAATAAGAAAATACTTCTATATAGAATCTGAAGTAGTTAAAGCACAGGAAAACATTTCAAGGGATGGAGTTTACTATTCCCCATACAATTTAAATATCCTAATCCTAACCCCAACACCAATCCTAATCCTAACCCTAATCCTAATCTGTCTCACGAACTGATTTCTTGCTAGTGGGTAATTATAAGCTTCAGCCATTTTATAAATAAAGTCTAACAATCCATGGTGAAATTCTGATTCACTTACATGCTGCCTTATTGCGCGCAGAGCTTATATTAGCAGCGATGGCATATAAAACTTGTGAATTTAAACTCCCGCGATGACTGTTAGATGTAGCCATTTTGACGGTATGTCATTTGAAACCAGTTTAGGTAACATTGCATAAAATTTAAAACAATCACAACTTTTGTATCACACACTTCACCAACTAAGCAGAAGTATAAATTCCTTCTTCTGATCATTGTAGTGTGTCAGCGGTGCACAGTGGGAAGGTGAGTCAGTGATGTCAGCGGTGCACAGTGGGAAGGTGAGTCAGTGATGTCAGCAGTGTACAGGGGGAAGGTGAGTCAGTGATGTCAGCATTGTACAGGGGGAAGGTGAGTCAGTGATGTCAGCATTGCACAGGGGGAAGGTGAGTCAGTGATGTCAGCAGTGCACAGTGGGAAGGTGAGTCAGTGATGTCAGCGGTGCACAGTGGGAAGGTGAGTCAGTGATGTCAGCGGTGCACAGTGGGAAGGTGAGTCAGCGATGTCCGCGGTGCACAGTGGGAAAGTGAGTCAGTGATGTCAGCGGTGCACAGTGGGAAGGTGAGTCAGTGCTGTCAGCATTGTACAGGGGGAAAGAGTCAGTGATGTCATACAGTGGGAAGAGTCATGATGTCAGCGTTGCACAGTGGGAAGGTGAGTCAGTGATGTCAGCAGTGCACAGTGGGAAAGTGAGTCAGTGATGTCAGCATTGTACAGGGGGAGGGTGGGTCAGTGATGTCAGCGGTGCACGGTGGGAAGGTGAGTCAGTGATGTCAGCGGTGCACAGTGGGAAGGTGAGTCAGTGATGTCAGCGGTGCACAGTGGGAAGGTGAGTCAGTGATGTCAGCGGTGCACAGTGGGAAGGTGAGTCAGTGATGTCAGCAGTGCACAGTGGGAAGGTGAGTCAGTGATGTCAGCGGTGCACAGTGGGAAGGTGAGTCAGTGATGTCAGCGGTGCACAGTGGGAAGGTGAGTCAGTGGTGTCAGCAGTGCACAGTGGGAAGGTGAGTCAGTGATGTCAGCGGTACACAGTGGGAAGGTGAGTCAGTGATGTCAGCGGTGCACAGTGGGAAGGTGAGTCAGTGGTGTCAGCAGTGCACAGTGGGAAGGTGAGTCAGTGATGTCAGCGGTACACAGTGGGAAGGTGAGTCAGTGATGTCAGCGGTGCACAGTGGGAAGGTGAGCTAGTGATGTTTTATTAGTTGGTGCAACATTTTACATTAGTAAGAATTTTCTTTCCTAGTTACACAAGTCTTTCAAACAGGTAAGCGTAATGCAAAGCAATATAACTTTGTATGGAAAGTTTTTTGGGACATACTTTAAAAGTCGAATAATTGGGAGGCGATTTTAAGGTGAAATTTTTTGGGTCTTATACTTATATTTTTTTGGGAGATGTCGCCACAGAGTCGTCTACAATACGAATATGTAAAAAAATAATAATTCATTATACGCTGGACTGAATGAACACTCTTACTGTGATACACTGATACTTCACATCAGAGAATGTCCGCATCTTAACATTACTTCACGAAATAAGCAAATATTACTGTAATTTATTTTAATGTATGTGAAATTAAGTTAAAATTTATATATTACCGGTAAATAAACTAGCGATGGAGCACTCGATCAGAACATGGAAATCGCCAAAGTTGTGCAGGTGCTGCCGGCCTGTCGGCTGCCGCGGGTAGGTATAATATACTCGGCCCAGGCACTTGCACGTATCTTACACACTAGCACTGTAGGCCATTGATTTATTAGTTGGCCATTGTTGACATCATTTACCCTGGAAGATCTTAATGCTTTATGGTCGACTTGTACACAGGTAATATATTTATTATGATGCAATTTTTGGTCTTAAAATGCACATCGACTTGTACACACGTATATACAGTAATTACAAACCTTTTCCAAAGTGCCAGAATTTTCCTTTCTATGTACATCCACTCTGTAAAACAAATCAATCAATTTATTTATTAATCAATCAATTAATTTATTTCACTCCAGCAATACATATACAATGCATCAACATAGAATATAATTAGAAACAAGAGACAGTAAAAGTAAAAAAACCAGTGAAGAAGTCAAATTAACCAGATAAGTGAATTGCTGTATGACACAAATGAAATATCTTTTCAACCAGACATGACAAATCGAGCAAAGCACGTAAAATTCAGTCAGAGTTTTTAAAAAAACGCAATTTTACAGCATGTTTACTAAAGCAGCTTTCACACAAACAAAGCTGAAATCTCAGTTCAAACTGAATAGTGAAAAAACTAGTAAAAAATATAGTACACAAGTAAAGTTTAAAAGAACAAGTCATTAAATGCATCAAAGACGTCAATGTAAAGTAAAAAATTCACCTGGCTCTGGAATGCTGAGTGATCGTGCGAATTGTGGCCCCCTGGCGACCAATAATGGCACCAACCATATCACTCGGTACTAACATTCTGTAATTAATGCTTCTATTAGTCAAAGTTTTTTTTATTGCCAAATTTTAACAATCAAAAGAAAAAACTATTACTCGTCTAAAACTAAACTACGAACGCGCCACTAAAATACCATCGTTTACTAATTTATCATCCCTGTAGTAACTATGAGCAACCACTTCACTAAAGAAGTGAAATTTACATTGAATATGAGTTGAGGTAAAGTGCTGCCACCTACCAGCCGGTATTCTACTCTAAGTGCATTCCACATATGCATAACTACATGCAACCACGACGGCTAGCCGAACTCACCTCAATGGAAATTCCATCGTACGCTGATTATTCGCCATGCCTTGGTAAAGATTTCCTCGGTAGTTTCTACGATTGTTGGAAATTCTGCCGTTACGTTGTTCTAACAAATACTCGGCTTTCAGTGTTGCTCCTTCGAACTCGTAACCATTCAGATTATTCACAGCTCTACAAAATAATTATCGCATCAGTACAATACAAACAACGATAATAAGTCATACATATACGTCATACTACGGACAAATCACGTTGAAAACACCGGTTCTCGTCTGATCACCGAAGTTAAGCAACGTAGAGCCTGGTTAGTGCTTGGATGGGTGACCGCCTAGGAATACCAGGTGCTGTAGGCTTGCGGGATGCCCACACTGTATCTTGACACTAGGTGGAGGAGCTGCACAAGCAGCCAACGGCTAGAGGGCGGAGGAGGTCGAGTAACCCAACGGCCATGTGTAGAGGAGTAAACGTATCGCTCCGCTTTGCTTTGGACTACACCAGGGAGGAAGAGAGGGGGTTCCTGCAGTCTGGGCAACTCAGGATCTCCATACACCTTGCCCAGGCGTGCGCCCTGGAGACGTTCAAGGATCGGACTCTCTTGGCGCACATTTCATTGTCTTCCGAGACAGAAGGATGCCAGCAGGCGCAGTCAAGGCGGTTGCAGGAAATAGTGGCAGAGAGAAGGCTGAGATTGGCTGGACATATTCTACGCCTACCAGAACAACGGCACTCCAAAAAAGCGTTACGCTGGGAACCACCTGGTGGAAAAAGGAAGAGGTCGGCCAAAAACAACGCGGTGCAGATCTTTCAAAGAAGACCTTCGGGCTATGAACAGCACAGATGCACAAGGTCTAGGGTAAGGTATAAAACAAACATTGCAAAATTTACTATGATTTCCTTTTACAGGCACTTTATTGTAAACCAAACGGAAAAAAGGGTAAACATATTATTATTTATCTTCTACATCAGCTGGTTTTGAATACATTATTAATCATGCTTTCCACAAGAAGCCGACAATAAATGCATAATCGGTCACTCACTAAAGCCTTGTAATAGGTGACCATGAATTCATACTTGGACCAAATCTTAAACTGCAGGTCAAAACAATCTACTGTTTAAAATATTGAAAGGAAACATACTATTTTTTCCAGAATGACTTATGTGAAAAAATTATTACCACACAAACACAATTTCATGTTTGCACCACTAGTTCTTTGCTGTTACCCGCATTTTGCCATTCGATAGTTACATGGGCACAAGTGCACGCATTTCGGAAACTTGTGCCCCACATTTTGGAAACACATTGCACAAAAAACAGGTGCTGTACCCCCCCCCCCAGTTCAGATGTGTTAGTTTGTGACGAACTGTAAATGTTCGACAGCTCATGCAGTAAATTTGAAATCTTATTTTAAAACTTGCCTAGTTTTAGTACAGCACACTGAATATCTTACAGTAGCATTGTACCTCAATTTTCCCTTTCGCAAAAACGTGCAACACGCTCATGGAATGTTTTTGCTGCTATGTTAGGAAAGTATGTTAGTTTGTGATGTCACCACTAGTTGGCCTCGCCTACTATTAATTAAGATTTTAATCTATTATTTAATATCAGAAACGCTTTTGCAGTATTAATCACGTTAAAATGTACACTTTTATCGGATTTGAAAATGGTGTAGTATGTGAAAAATCATTTCGTCTTCCTTTAAGTAAGAAACTGAGAAGAAGTAAACTTACTGTTGAGCTTGATCGGGTGTTTCATAAGTAATAATCACTGAACCACTGTTTTCCTCGTCTGTGAAAATAATAATCGTATATATTAATTCTATTGGTATGTTATATATATATACATATATTTATGTATATATAAGATTCGAGGCTACAGCTCCGATGACGGCACCATTTGCGGTGATCTATACATCAAACGAAAGGTCTCGATCTAGTGTCGTGCCATCGGGGGTTTATTTTTCGAATCGGGCCCGCCAGGATGAACGGGGGGCGAAAAACCTCCAAAAATGGCCATTTTTCAGCCGTTTTCTACAAAACTATATACCTCTTATTTCTGAAGAACGGGAACGGGCCGAGGGTGGTGCTGGCTATGGATAGATAGCCCGTTCAGCGGTGGGTGTCATAGGCATATTTAGAACTTGCGAGAGGGCCACGGCATCCCGTAACAGGCATTTTCCCGGACCCGACTGGCGATTTTTTCGAAATTTTGAACAAACAGCCTTCAGAAAAACGTTCTAGCGGCGCCTGGTGGGACTCTTGAAAGGAGATATATGGCTCTTTAGAAAGAGGAAGAACAGGGCTACACGATAATGTGAGGTATATTTTAGGACGCTTCCTTCCTGAAGAGCTGTGATGAGTTAATTATTATTATTATTATACTAATTTACCAAAAATGTGCAGAAATCATGAGACAGAAACTTGGCTACTGGCTGTTTAAAAAGAAATTAGCTTAGAACAATTTAATAAATGGTCATTTTTTCTTATTTATTCGTCCTTGATACAATCTATTCTTCTGCAAATCACAACATCGTGACAAATTACAATGAAGTTAGCATAAGCAGCCATGTTGCGCTTGAGCAATGGTAAATGGTTGCTAAACTCCGTCTGCTGTTTAAAACAAATTTTTACAGAAATCTTATTTTGTGCATCTATCGGGTGGCAGAAAAAAGCGCACCAAAGTTTTAATCGCGATATTATCAGAAGAAAAGGAATCAACTGAGAATTGCAAAGAAACAACAAAAACTTTAGACCATCCCCCTAGATTTTTCCAAAAATACAAAAATTTTAAAACAACAAGACAAAAAATAATTGCTGAAAAAACTTTGTACATCACTAGTGCTAAAATTTACAGCAATGTGTCCACCATTTTCACTGGAAATTAGAAGAATATATTAAGTATGAATAGCTAACACAGTTTCTCACTATCTATAACGGGTATACGGTCCCAGGACTCAACAAATGCTGTCTTTAGTTCCTTTGCACTAAACAGCCCTGTACGACCGTGATACACTTTCTTCTTAATGGAATTCCCACTGGACACCGTAATACGGAGGATTAGGTCACATTTACAAGGATGAGAATGACAAATTGCAAAAAACTCTGAAACAGGCTGGGGGTTTGGGGGCCACGTAGGCCCCCCATGGGGTTCAAGCAACAAATTGCAATTTTGTGACCACTGAGAGCCTCTAAGTGGACTTAGTTATCTAGTATATCTAAATATCAATTACCTTGTTTCATGCATAATTAAAAATACCCAACTATCAAGGATACATGATACCTAATTGTCTCAAATACTGGCCACTGTATATAAAAGTATATAAAAAACTGTCTGCAATTGACTCAAATAACTCGGCACAATTGATTCTATATTTTTATACATAGAGATACACACATGGTTACACTGATGTACATGATGTAAACAAAGTGACGGCCTGCCAACTAGCGGTCAGCTTGTGAAACAATGTACTTGATCCGTAAAAATTTTCTCAACAAATTTACGAGTTTTACAAAAATGGCACTACTGGTCTTCAAAAAAACTCTGAATTCTGCGTATCCGCGGAAAATTCTCATCCCTGCAAATTCATTCTTGGTAACAAATTTTTATCTGGCTAATTCCATTATTGTTTTGCTCAATGTATTGAGTACTTTATACATCAATGAATGTGGCTGTTTTTCAATTGACGACTTGCTGACCAATTTCCGGCATTTAATTTTTGAACATGCAAAACTTTTACACAGACACAAGATTCACTAAAATTATAAACTTGTAACTTCCACAACCAAAAGTTAATGTATTCTAGTATCATGCAGAGATATTTCAACTTTGTAGGGAATAATATTGTAGTCCAAACTTTGGTACAATTTTTCTGTGCCACTCAATCTAAATAAACGTCTTGTTTAGTTTGTTTAACAATAACATTTGTCCTTATTTCACACGAATTCACAATATGAAGCATTTTCTAATTTTTTCGTTTAGTGCTTACAATGTTCACACTTTGGTACATTTTTTCTGTGCCACCCAATCTAAATAAACGTCTTGTTTAGTTTGTTTAACAATAACATTTGTCCTTATTTCACACGAATTCACAATATCAAGCATTTTCTAATTTTTTCGTTTAGTGCTCACAATGTTCACACTTTATGTCAAAGAAGAAACTGACTAAACCCGACAAATAGGCTGACATTTTTAACACACAAATCAAATCTTATGAATTTTACCTTTAGCCTGTTCACACTGCTGCACAGATCCGTAATTAGCAATAAGCGCCTCCAAGTCTTCCCAATTCACGTGAGAAGGTACGTTGCGCACTTGTACCTTACATGTACGATTTCTGTAACACATAGAACTAGTACGTTTACTTTACATGCACGATTTCTGTAACAGATAATGCGAATGATAAACTTTGAATATTGATTACACACAGCAACACAAATATGACACCTTGATCATCTCGTGGGTTAACTGGACCTGACGTTCACTGGCACTGGTCATACAGTGTTCTTCTTGGAATTCTACCGTTTTCATATTATCTTATTACGTTATCTACAAAGACTAAAAGTTGTCATTCTCCGCTAAAAACCTCCACTTTCACTGTATCTGCAGAAATTATTCTACAAAAATTGATAGAAAAAACACGGTGTTCCTCTGCTGCTCAAACATTGAGTTGAATATGAGTAGACAGAAAAATACCCTACATACTGTATAAAACCGTGTATGTGTGTGTGCGTGCATGCATGTAGGTAGGTAGGTAGGTATGCAGGTAGGTAGGTAGGTAGGCAGGCAGGCAGGCAGGCAGGCAGGCATGCATGTATATATATAAGTTTTCTTTCAAAATCAGATTGTATCAAAATGTCTGAAGTAGTAGGTATGTAAGAGACCATCTATTACAGACATTTACAGTCAAAACCTCTTTATACTGCCTACTATAGAACTGGAAAAAAGTTGGCATTAAAGCCGAGTTTGGAATTACAACCAGGTGCATTGACACATACATATCTATGCAAATAAAGACACTTCGTCAAAAAAAAATTAGGCGAGTTTGGCATAATAAAGGTAGCGTTATAACGAGGTTTGACTGCATCTAAAATTAAACGCATATATAAATATGTTAACAGAATCAAAATTCCTAACTTTTTAATCATCACTGCATGAGTTCACCAAAATGTTTAAAACTGGCTAAAATGTTAACTGTATTTTAGACTTGTCTAAGATTTTTTTAAACGTTTTAAAATGCTTCTTCAGGTTTTAAATGAAAAATGCTAATAATTTAATACTCTACACATCTGCAGTTAATGCATAACAACAGTAAAATTTAAATAAAAATCACACAAAACCATTCTCTACACACACAACACTTTGCTCAAATGCAGATCAGCCAGCGCAACACACGGATTTGGAAAAAATTTTAAAAACATTTCAGATTTCTACTTTCTAGATTATAAAGAAAGTTATATAAGATAAATGTGTGACTCAAACTCCTCAGTTGAAATAGCAGGAAGAAGAAATAATCAACGGCTACATAGTCGATAATCTGAAGATTTCCTGTAATTTGGTGCAGACATGAACTTTAAAGCAAATCACTTAAAGGTAAAAACTATGTGACTCACTCCGGTTAGATTAGACTGGCTCTCATTTGAATTTACTGTCCAAAATGTGCATTTTTTGCCTATAAAAATTACTAATTGTTTATTATATTTGAATAATTAACTTGGAAAGTAAATTAAGGGCAACTAAATACAGCTATCTCATGTCACTAACTAACCACAGTTTGTGCAATGGTAGGCATCTTCCCTGCGCGTCAAGCGCATTTGAGTAAACGAACAGTGCTATAATAAGACACTGATGTGATGTCAAGTATATGGGCTCTATGTCACAGACGAACACTGCAGTTCATGATGATGCTTATCACGGCACCGCGCCTATTTTTCGGTCACATGAATGTACAAAAAACATGCTATTGCAGGTCTTAGTGGATTCGCTGCACCATGGGTACCTTTGAAAGTTTAACAAAATTTAACTATACCAGATAATCATTTTTAATCTATCTAAGGTTTGATTTAAAAAAGGTATCGTAGTTTTCAATATTTTAGAATATACTTTATCTTCACAATCATCCGGCTTTCCTTTACTAACAGGAGCACACTGCCTCATGACTACCTCTCCTAGTCCTCCTAGTCGCATTATCTCACCATCTAATCATCTGACATGGGAGATTCAATAGACAGAAATGACACAGACACATCTGCATGCACCAGAAATCTTCCCAGCCTTCCTCGAGGAAGTTAACAGCGGGAGACATAATGGCCGCGTAAATGCTCAGGAGCAAGTTTGTCACCCATTTATGTACTATCAGACACAATGTGGCTTAACTTTGCAGCCACCTACACACCATGAACACTCAGTTATTTCTGTTAAATTCCTTAAACACAAAACTAAGTTTTAAAGTATAGTAGCATTGCATTTTAGATCTGTCACGCGTGACCTAGTTCTGTTGAAGCCAACGCATAATTCATTCTAGACGTTAAAACAAAGGTCTAGACTAACACTTTCTACTTTTCGGAAAATATAACTATATGTGCAAAGTTCTGGGTTCAAGCCCCGTATGCAACAATTGTTCACTGGTTCCCTCTTCCCGTTAGCTTGACTGTTGCAATCCTCCTAACTTCCCCGTAACCTCTATGTTGGTAAAAATTGTATAAAAGTTACAAAAAAGCCACTATGCAGAATTTTTCTCTTCAAATAATCAGAGAAGGATAGCTAAGTATTTCGAGCATGTAGATATAATTCTGGTATAAATTTGTTTCGCTAATTTAATGCAGAAAATTAGTAAAAAAAATAGAAAAAAAGCATTAGTTTACGCTTAACAACGTCTTCTTGTTCATCATTTTCATGAAAAATAATGTAAGCCTAGCAACCAAAATCAGTTTAAGCATCGGTCGCCCAAGCTTGCTAGTTGAAAGTTTGCCAAAAATCTCCTGCTGCCCGCTGGCCCTGATATTCACTGGCATCGCCTGGAAACTCGATTCATAAAGACTATCTATCAGTTTGTGTACACTACGCTCGCCATTAAGCGTTGCTGAACAATAATTATTGGTGAAAAATAAAAGCACAGCTCAGGATCCAATAGGCGCAGCGTGTACGTGTTTATTCACTGTAAAAACGCCACCACAAACACCACCTACGCGCTGCTCAACTATCAGACATATTCTTAATCACATATCAAAACGAACTCACATGAAATTAAAAACAAAATTTGCTGTATCAAATCACCCCCGAGAAACCATCTCCTCCTCCCTATGTAATCAATAGTGAAAATTCCTGCCACACTGGGCAGCACCGTCGTTCACCGCTCAGTGACACCCACCGAAAGGCTTTTATACGCAACATGTGCATAGCGTACGCCGCGTGAATGGCAGCCAATATCCCGCTACACTGCTGGCTGTACTATTCCCGCCCGTTTGATCTAGCTGAGTACTTGTTCTCACACTCAGTCCTTTCTTCAACAAGCATGGGAAATGTACAGTAGACGATAGAATAGGTGGCGTTGTCTCACTGCTCTTGTAAGCTGTAACTTACGACAAATCATTTCTACAACAAGCATGGGAAATGTACAGTAGACGATAGAATAGGTGGCGTTGTCTCAATGCTCTTGTAAGCTGTAACTTACGACAAGTCATTTCTACAACAAGCATGGGAAGTGTACAGTACACGACAGAATAGGTGGCGTTGTCTCACTGCTCTTGTAAGCTGTAACTTACGACAAGTCATTTCTACAACAAGCATGGGAAATGTACAGTAGACGACAGAATAGGTGGCGTTGTCTCACTGTTCTTGTAAGCTGTAACTTACGACAAATCATTTCTACAACAAGCATGGGAAATGTACAGTAGACGACAGAATAGGTGGCGTTGTCTCACTGCTCTTGTAAGCTGAAACTTACGGCAAGTAAGACAGTAACAGAAGATTAACCTACGTAAAAACGACAAAATGAAAGATAACAATATTACAGTCCTTGCAAATAGTACAAAAGATGTAAGATATCTTAGTCTCCTACAATGTATAAGCGTCGGCACATTTTATAGCTAAACAATTTATTACAACATGTAATGTCAATCTTCGAAGCAAATGAATAAGAGTGCAAGAAAATCCTCGAGATTATGCGTGAAATCAAGCTCGTACAATTACATCTGTGACAATGCCAGTGTTTGACAAATAACTACTGTATGTCAGAAGCGAAATAAAACCACAGCGCTAGAAAACGGCAGCGTCAAAATCGTCTTCATGTCATGACAAGTTTGACAATTGCAGCTTGAACTAGCTTCATCCATTTCATTCTGTGGTTTGATGTTTGTTAACCATCAAACGTTTTACTCCACACGGAGATTATTATGGACATAGGTCATCCGATGACATACCAGTTGATGACGTTATACTTCAAACTGACCATTTGACCTTACATGGAATACTGCAGTCACGTCAGGGCTGACGCCTCAGCTCGTTCTTACATGACAGAACTGCAAAATTTAATTTTTGTTGTGGATGCTCTCTATTCACTCTTTCCCAAATGGAAACGGTCTCTTTATCGTACTCGTTTTTCATCTGCTTCTCACCAAGGAGAGTCCAAGTTTCGTATAAACCGTTTTTCGCACGGGCTTCTTATCTGTGGAATTCCCTACGTGAAAATTTCTTGCCTGAAAACTACTCACTCGATTTAAAAAGAACCTTAACAGACACATGAAATAGCTAGTAAATTATTTTAATGAATTCTATTTCTCTGGACATGTACCCCCCCCCCCGAAAGTTACCACTGTTTTTTCAGCAGGAAAATATGTATAACCATCACTTGCCATGATTTTGCCCGGGCAGTTAAAATTCAGCATCTGGATGAAATTGCTCACACTACAAGTTTGTACTAAATTTTCACACAGGGGAAATTATGCAATTAAAACCAAACCTACCATCTCATCATCTTAACAGTCACAGCAATATACTGGGCATCCAAATAAGTAAACAATTTTAATTGTTTACAGCTGTTTTTGTGTTTACGTGTGAAACAAATTTTAATTGTTTATTTGTTGCTTTTATGATTTAATTGCATTACCTGCTTGCCTTATTTGTTGTTACAATTAAGATTTAGCAGCTTTGCGTTTTGTTTACTTGCTACATTTAACATTTGACTACATACTTTCTACTTAACTCTGTATTTCTGCAGTCCTTTAAACTATTCTAAGTTATATAGGGGTGGCTGATTCGATGACCTCCTGGTTTTTCACCACCCCATTTTTACACACTTTACATAATTTGTTGTAAATTGTCTTATGAACTTATAACATAAATAAACTTTTGCATTTAACAGAAGTGAGTTAACATTCTTCTACTAAGTATCTTAAAAAATCTCAAACAAAAATAAAGTATTCGCCATAAATAAGCTTTTGAATTCAACTGAATTGAATAATTATACCATTTTTCTACTAAGCATCTTAAAAAATCTTAAACTAAAGTAAACTTATAAATGCCTGGAGTAAATGTGTTGTTTCTTTGTCTATCCAGCTGTGCAGTCAATATGAAAGATATGTACATTTAATTTTCCACTTGATCACTACCAAGCTTTCTCTCATTATGAAGCCAGAGCAGCAGTTTTACATGCAGCAACATCACATTTGAACAGGAAACACAAACTATTTGAACAAAACTTAACACTACAGTTTGACAACAAGGTGTTCACAAAGTAAGAAACACCGAAGCACCCGACTCTAACTTACTCAGAAATCAGTTCCATCTGCATCACAGAAAACTTTGCAAAGCAGAATTCTGTAAAGGAGCACAAACTTGGTGACTTATGGAGCAAGAGAGGCTCTTTCTCTGCTACGGCTGGCAAACTCGGCTGCACAGCAGATACCATGCTAGAGGGATCAACTTACTAGACAGCCCACATCACGTGACGTTAGTGTAGCAGGTCACGTGACCCAGGCGGGCTTGAGCGTTAATATATCAAGCAATCAAAGCTTAGCTTATTTATAACATAATGCAAATGTGCAGTGTTTGACATAGTTTATGTGAAAGAAGGAACCTATCATAAAGAGTAAGATAGTAGAGAAGTTTTAAAATAATAGCAAATCACAATGAGGAATTCAGAATCTAATGTACTACAATACTTTATATTGTAAATTATCTAGTGAAATTAATTTAGAGTTAACTGTAAAACTTCATGTGACATCTGTAATTGTGTAATTAGCTTCTTTGGTAATTTCACTTTATATATTATTGGGAATCCTTGATTTCGTTTTGCATACATTATGGCAGTCGATTTCATTTTAAAGTATTCCTCAAAATTTGCATTTCTATCAAGCGTAAAGAACAATTTGGTCACTCTACTGTCCAAATCTATTGGATACCATTTGGATTTTCTAATGTCTACGAGCAGGTTAACCAATCAGCCTTAACAAGTTAAATTAACTCAAATTTAACTGAAAAACTTTTAGTTACAAATAAGCCAAGAACAAACACACAGACAAACGACCGTCAAATTGATAAGATAAAAACCTAAAAATCATAAGAAGCAAACAAACGAAACTGCAGCTTTAAGTAAGACATGTAGTGTTATCATTCTATAATAACTTATAAAACGGCAAACGGGCATGATCGGATACCAGGATCGGGTAGACGGCAATGATCAGGACTTTCTGTGACCATCCACGGGATCGGGTAGACAGCAATGATCGGGATTTCTGTGACCAGCCACGGGATCGGGTAGACAGCAATGATCAGGACTTTCTGTGACCAGCCACGGGATCGGGTAGACAGCAATGATCAGGACTTTCTGTGACCAGCCACGGGATCGGGTAGACAGCAATGATCAGGACTTTCTGTGACCAGCCACGGGATCGGGTAGACAGCAAGGATCAGGACTTTCTGTGACCAGCCACGGGATCGGGTAGACAGCAATGATCAGGACTTTCTGTGACTAGCCACGGGATCGGGTAGACAGCAAGGATCGGGACTTTCTGTGACCATCCACGGGATCGGGTAGACAGCAAGGATCGGGATTTTCTGTGACCAGCCACGGGATCGGGTAGACGGCAATAATCGGGACTTTCTGTGACCAGCCACTGGATCGGGTAGACAGCAATAAGCAGGAATTTATGTGACCAGCCACGGGATCAGGTAGACAGCAATGATCAGGACTTTCTGTGACCATCCACGGGATCGGGTAGACAGCAATGATCAGGACTTTCTGTGACCAGCCACGGGATCGGGTAGACAGCAAGGATCAGGACTTTCTGTGACCATCCACGGGATCGGGTAGACAGCAAGGATCGGGATTTTCTGTGACCAGCCACGGGATCGGGTAGACGGCAATAATCGGGACTTTCTGTGACCAGCCACAGGATCGGGTAGACAGCAATGATCGGGATTTCTGTGACCAGCCACGGGATCGGGTAGACAGCAATGATCGGGATTTCTGTGACCAGCCACGGGATCGGTTAGACAGCAATGATCAGGACTTTCTGTGACCAGCCACGGGATCGGGTAGACAGCAATGATCAGGACTTTCTGTGACCATCCACGGGATCGGGTAGACAGCAATGATCGGGATTTCTGTGACCCGCCACGGGATCGGGTAGACAGCAATGATCGGGATTTCTGTGACCAGCCACTGGATCGGGTAGACAGCAATGATCGGGATTTCTGTGACCAGCCACTGGAACGGGTTGACAGCAATGATCAGGACTTTCTGTGACCAGCCACGGGATCGGGTAGACAGCAAGGATCAGGACTTTCTGTGACCATCCACGGGATCGGGTAGACAGCAATGATCAGGACTTTCTGTGACCATCCACGGGATCGGGCAGACAGCAATGATCGGGATTTCTGTGACCAGCCACTGGATCGGGTAGACAGCAATAAGCAGGAATTTATGTGACCAGCCACGGGATCAGGTAGACAGCAATGATCAGGACTTTCTGTGACCATCCACGGGATCGGGTAGACAGCAATGATCAGGACTTTCTGTGACCAGCCACGGGATCGGGTAGACAGCAATGATCGGGATTTCTGTGACCAGCCACGGGATCGGATAGACAGCAAGGATCAGGACTTTCTGTGACCATCCACGGGATCGGGTAGACAGCAATGATCAGAACTTTCTGTGACCAGCCACGGGATCGGGTAGACAGCAATGATCGGGATTTCTGTGACCAGCCACGGGATCGGGTAGACAGCAAGGATCAGGACTTTCTGTGACCAGCCACGGGATCGGGTAGACAGCAATGATCAGGACTTTCTGTGACCAGCCACGGGATCGGGTAGACAGCAAGGATCAGGACTTTCTGTGACCAGCCACGGGATCGGGTAGACAGCAAGGATCGGGACTTTCTGTGACCAGCCACAGGATCGGGTAGACAGCAATGATCGGGATTTCTGTGACCAGCCACTGGATCGGGTAGACAGCAATGATCGGGATTTCTGTGACCAGCCACTGGAACGGGTTGACGGCAATGATCGGGATTTTCTGTGACCAGCCACGGGATCGGGTAGACAGCAATAAGCAGGAATTTCTGTGACCAGCAACAGGATCGGGCAGACGGCAATAATCGGGATTTCTGTGACCAGCCACGGGATCGGGATTTTCTGTGACCAGCCACGGGATCGGGTAGACGGCAATAATCAAGATTTTCTGTGACCAGCCACGGGATCGGGTAGACGGCAATAATTGGGATTTTCTGTGACCAGCCACGGGATCGGGTAGACAGCAATAATCGGGATTTTCTGTGACCAGCCACGGGATCGGGTAGACGGCAATAATCGGGATTTTCTGTGACCAGCCACGGGATGGGGTAGACAGCAATGATCAGGACTTTCTGTGACCAGCCACGGGATCGAGTAGACAGCAATGATCAGGACTTTCTGTGACCAGCCACGGGATCGGGTAGACAGCAAGGATCAGGACTTTCTGTGACCAGCCACGGGATCGGGTAGACGGCAATGATCAAGATTTTCTGTAAACTTCTGACACAAGATAAAGGTTCACAGGTGAAAATTAAGCAGTATAACCCCCAGCACAGAAAATAAAAGTTACTGGTCAATCATAGTTTGATTACAGTTGCAAAAATAAACAAAACAATAACAAATTACTGAGTTATCTTTTAACAAACATTTTTAACATTAAAATACAGAATCTTGTGCACAGTAACTAACCTGCCTTTCCGTGACACTGAAGGCTCAACAACAATAAGCGATCCTTGAAGATTAAATCCTGCAATAAAAAACCCATTTGGTTAAAGAAACTTTTCTTAATTTTTGCTTGACAGAACCAGGGCTACGAAAAATGAGTGTTGTTTTATTATTTATAAACAAACAAACACATTTTTTGAACATTTCAAATGTCTTTCGGCTACTCTGATCACTTGAGGTACAGCGGCTTAGCAATGCAAGACATTTGCCTTGTAAGCAGAAGGACTGCGGTTCAAATTTAGGTTGTATACCAACTTTTTCACATTTTCAGTTCTTACTGCGGATTTATTTAAGTTTCCTTTTCTACTTGCTCCAGTATGACCACAATTAATGTGTACATCCAAGGAAAAACTTTATTTATTAAAGGGCATACGTTGTCACTCTGACCTCTCAATTGCCAATTTCACTCAAAATGTTGCATTTGAAAAAAGGATAAATTATATTGATTTTCCATTCTACAACATAAGAAATATTTTACAAAAACAATAGAATAGCGCCTGTCAAATCCAGGGCTGTAGACCTTACAAGAAGTGCATTTCACTAGTTCAAAATAAAAAAAAAATCAGAAATTTCTCATCATATGGCCTGGACATAACTCATGAGCTTTTCCAAAGCCTTTGGTACTGTTTTACTAAACTTGGAAATTTTTGCAAACAACAGTGATATTGATTTGGTCCAGATAATTTAACAACAATTTTTTTACATTATATTTTACAAATTTGTCAGCTAATTTCTACACATAACTGTGAAGTCTATGATGTTTTAAATGCAAAATAATGATAAAAAACAAAATTATTTTAAGGAAAAGGTTGCGATGCTTGAAAACAATCTACCCTATAAAATACTGAAAAAGAACATTTTTTCCAGAGTAATTTATGTGAAAGAAATTAGCACAGAAACATGATACCTCATTAACACGGCTCATTTTCTGCTGTTACATACTTCACATGCGTTACATACTTACTCTGCACCATTCGCTATTTGGATAGGCACCTGCACCTCAGAAACGCCTGCACAAAAAAGGTGCCGTACCTCTCAGTTCAGAGGTGTCCAGTTCTGATTTAGTGCACACGTTGAAAACATTATGTGGTATACAGAAGTAAATTTGAAATTTGAATTTTGAAATTTGCCAAGTTTTTGGATATCCCGGTAAATGTTGTATAGTAGCACTACACTACATCAAATTTCGCTTTCGCAAACACGTGCATGGAATGAAAGCTCTGCTGACAACTGAACACTGATCAATGAAAATTACATGTTTGAATGCGATGTCATCACTAACTGCACTCCATAGCTGTTTCAAGCTGTTATTTAATTATCAAAACTCTTCAATTACACGTCTTAGAACGTATACTTTTTTTATCGTATTTCAAAATGGCATAGGACGTGAAAAAGCATCCTGTCTTTATTTAGTTAGTTCAAAGTTAGTTAGGCACTTGGCAAGAGCTTGTTTAATGTAGAAGGTTGTGGTGAAATCAGAACCTTGAACAGGAAAGTATTAATCCTAAAAAGTGTCACCCGACACTACAGCAACTATCTTGTTTAGTGTTTAAATGTGCACATTCTCTCTTAAAAGAGAGAGTTTTTCACCACTATCACAGTCCACTTACTAAACAGGCTCAGTGTTGCTTATCTTTGGTTGCCAAGTACATAAGGTGACTTTAGTGTTACAATGCTCGAATTTTGTGTAGTTTCTGTTTCTATTTGTATGCAAGGCTAAAATAGTTGTAACTGAATTAGTTTGGCGTAAGTACTGCAGTTCAATTTCAGGAAAACGGATTTGGATTTGGTTCAAAAATCAATTTTATGAAGTATAGATTCTGCAAAACCCTAGTATATGTGACAATGATGTGGAGTATTAACAATACTTCTGAGTTAAATTTCTCACAAATCTTATCAATGATGGAATAAGCTCACAATTGAAATTTCAAACCAAACTTGCTCTAAAGAAACAGCGAGAAAGTCACGAAATTTTAACCAGCCTGGATTTGAACCAGGAACCTCTTGTTCGTAAGATAAGTGTCGTGGATGCTAGATTACTAGAAACAATATTTTTTGGCCGGCTTGACGCATTGCTGAAGCACTTCACAATGGTTTCTGGCATCTGATATGGCAAAACAAACTTTTTTGAACTTTATTGTGATAAACGTAAACTCTTAATTATCAAAAAATCGATAACATTAACTTCATTTATAAAAGTATACCACGTACAGTACCGAATTTACTCATCGCTGTTAACAACTAATGTACAGTAAGGTACAAGTGTGTTTGCATCATAAGATAATGATAGAAACCAGCAGCAGTACAGGAAAAGGATTTCTCATGTGGAAATTCTTCAAAATATTAAAAACAGATAAGTTCACAACAACTTTGGAAATTTTGCGAGGCATTTGCAAGAATTTGCCGCTAAGAAACATACAGATGTTTGTCTGGAAAGTCAGTTATGCAAATTTCCCTAGAATGGTGATTGGATCAGCTGAGCTGAGCAGAGGAAAAAATAAAATTAGTGAGTAAATGTAATCAGGGAAAAATTGTTAGGGAAGTATCAGGATAGATCGGTTTCAAAAATTCCGCATTGGTATACCGCTAGGTTCACGCTTACATGATGCCGATCCCTGAAATCTTACGATGACACAATGGGGTGACCCAACCCGTGAATTCAAAACAAAAACAAACAGGAATTTGTCTTAAAAATTTTCGCCAAACAATATAATTTTTTCAGCTGGTTTTCTTGAAACTTTACTGTTACACTTTTGCACCTTCTAATTTTTAAACTAAGGTTTTTGCATCAGAATTTTTATTATTTTTAAATTAGGGTATAATTGTTGAAGTTTTGAAAAATATATTTGTAAGAAAGTCTTTTATGTCACATTAGAAGTTTGGAGAGGGCATGATTAGCACAATATCTGAGAAAAAATAACTTGTTAGCTGGTAATGGCTTGGAGGTTATGATTAGGATTGTTATGGACATCTAGGTAACTGGAACTCTTTGCTGAATTTCGCTCCGGAACCGAGCCGGAAAGGACAAAAATTGCTTCAAGATATCAATGTGTATAACAAAGTTTGTTAGTCTTGATTGTCGGCTAACCTACCGTCATCAAATGCTAATATACCAAAAGCACTGTCAGATTTTTCCAATCTACTACACTTTCTACTGCACAATTTACATAAGACAAACTATTGTTTTCCTGGCACATTAATTACAAAGAATTTTTAAACAACAACTTTTCATGATACACACTTTCAAGATGCCACAGACGCAAATTTTGGCTTCTACCCTAACCCTTCGGATATTGTCCTTGTTTTACTGTCAGTTAAGATTTATTGTAATGGCATGACACAGACGTGGGCTTTTTACGTCATACTAAATATTTATCTAGATATTTAAAAGCAGGTTTTTGATAAACATGCACGTTGCAAATTTCAGCAGTGCTGGTTTATCACTCATGATTGCACTGTGTTTACTAAGCAGCACTGAACATGTCGGACAAAATTTCATGAATCTTTTCAGGGGCTTTAAAACAGGCCAAAACCACTACACTACTAGTTCTAGTAGTACCAGAACCGGATCCAGTTCTGGTTCTGTAACTTATGATTAGACACAAAACAAGACAAATCAAATACGGTTCAGGCTAAAAACATGGTTACATTTACAGACAGGTAAGGTGTTTTTTGTTCTTTAAAGCTCTGTTGCAAATTCTGAGTCACCGACTATCTGACTCCTAGCTAGTCACTGCCTAAGAAATAAATAAAAATATAGTTCCCTATAATAAATCACAGAAAATTCATTAAATAAAAATTACCATTTAGCTTGTCAATTGCCTTGTCTGCATTAACTTGGTCAGGACACTCCACGAAAGCATAACCACCCTTTTTCACCAAACAATTTTCCGCTTCAACACCATGCTCGTGGAACAAGCCGAGCAGCACACCTTCATCAATTTCATGTCCCAAATTTCCAATATACAGCTTATGCATAATAAGCAGCGGATTTGCAATACTATGAAAATATCAATTCAGGAAGAATTAATAACGATTATTCTCGAGTACAATGAAAGCAATAAAATTCACTCATCCCTTTCAAGTGCGTGAACCTTGCCTGACACCAGCACACGTGGTGGCCTTTCTTTGCCGCCACGAACCACGTGACCACACCAAGCCACAATGCTGCTCTTAAACTCGAGGACCACAGATGTGAAAAGTTAAGTTTATTTTCCCTGTCAAGTCACAAGTGCCAAACTGCCAACTAATGTATTAAATTGGCGCTACCCATAAAAATTGCAAGAAAACGTTTTTAGGCGATTTCTAGTAGTATTTGGTCCAGCGAATAAAATATCCATATTAGGCTAAAATTTGAGCTCTGCAAAGGGACTAATTATGACGTCAAAAAGATGGTCGCCATTTGACAAAATGAATGAATGGATATTTAGCTTACATAAACAGTGTAAAAATGCTCATTTTGATTAAAAAGCTTGGAGCTTTGGACAGTGCTAGAGCTCATTAAGGTGATTATTTCTGACTATGGTGCGACAGTACATTGTGACCGTATGTGCGTGTTAGTTCAGAAAACAAGTAGACTTTGTTCACAATTCCTGAAAGATATGGCCCTTATGAACTGGCTACAGCCATCTTGTCGGCCATCTTGAATGCTGAAAAAATGTACAAAGCATTGCAAGAATAGTTAAAATACTCAGCTGCAAGACTAACAGACAAAGGACAAACAAACACACAAGACTATACAATATACATTGTGCTTATAAGCTTACTTATATAGCTGCATTAGTTGTTTGACGATAAAAAAGTTGTTTGAGGATAGAGTTTTTAGAAGTTTTTATATTAGAAAACATACTCAGTAACAGATAATGCTTGCCTAATTGCCATCAGCTGCTTTTCATGGCTTTGATACTATTTTGAACAACTACATGCAAATAAATACATGACTTATGAACTGCTGCTGTACACGTTCCAGGTTTGCAAAAAAGTCAAGTCACTTGTTGTCATTTAGAAATACTTTAATGTTTGCTAATTGTCGCAAGGAAGGTATCAATGAAATCACCTCTTCTGTATGATATTAGTTACTAATCATCAACTTGAAATTTCTTTTACATTTCAAACGTTT
>JAQGDQ010001280.1:2500-49798 GCA_030141605.1 Tubiluchus corallicola
TTTTTTTGCATAAAAAAGTTAGCAATTGTTTCTTAAATTATTTTTTTCTTCAAATGGGAAGGTGATGAACCACATCATTTACTCTGGAACATCTTAATATTTTAGGGTATATACTTAATATGTACTTAATATGTACTATACATAAAATTGAAATGATGCAATTTTTGGTGTTAAAATGCATATCGACCTGTACATACGTATATACGGTATATTGATTATTATCGATAATAATGAGTGAAAACAGGGGGTGCTGCAGTTCCACAGTACCTATATACAAGCCGCTACAGCTTCGCCCGTAAGATACGTTCAGTCTAAAACTGCCTGTTGTCTTATTTAGATGTGATCTATGTACACTGAATAAAGCTTCGCCCACGAATTGGATCTAATGTCATTCTAAAATACTAGACCACTTATTGAAGTTAAAGGAAGACCGGACGATTGTTTAGACTCAATCTCATTTTAATTCACTGTCCAAAATATACATTTTCTTGCCTATAAAAGCTAGCAATTGTTTCTTATATTTGAGTAATTAGCTAAGAAAGTTAATTAACGGCAACCGAACACAGCTATTGCTTACGTCAGAAGCTAACCACAGTTTGTGCAATGGTAGGCATCTTCCCTTATGCGTCAAGCACGTTTGCGCAAGTGTTACAGTACTGCTTAAACGCGTGATGCCAAGAAAATGGGCTCTATGCAATATGACGTCAGAAACTAACACAGCAGTTCATGGTTATCACGGTACCGCCTTCTGTTTGTCGCCCACGCGCATGTAACAAAAAGGCGCCGCTGCCAATCTTAGTAGATTCACTGAGCCGCGCGTAGCTTTGAAAGTTCAACGAAATTCGAGTATCGGAGGTAATTATTATTTAATCTAAGTTTTGATTTAAGAAAGCTATTGTAGTTTTCAATATTTTAGAGCATACTTTATTGTGAACTAAAATTAAGCAAAAATTAAGATCGTAATTGAGAATTGTTCGTACTGGGCGTTCCATTAAAGCTGCTCTGCAGAAAGCTAAAAGAGAAGAGTAGTGGGGCGTAATTATGCGTTGAGGGCCCGTTGACATTGATACCGTGAATATATTTTACATTAATTAATCTTTTTTATTACCATAAGTTAGACAGAACTATTGAGCTACGTAATATCGTTAGTTATTACTACGTAATATCGTACTACCAATCATTGAAGCACACAGAGAATATTTTACTCTGCTTTTTATATTTAAATACATTAACAACATCAGCAAACCATTCCAGAATAACAGATTTACCTTTTTTCCAAATCCTATCGTTAATTCCAGAACAAGCAATCTAAAACAAATTAGGCCAAATACCCACCATGGAACGAACTCTGTAATCAAGCAAGCAATTCTACTTTGGAATTCTCTATCATTACAGGTTAAACAAATCAAGTCCCTATCAGCATTTAAAACAAAATTAAAATCACTAATATTAACCAGATATGAAATACCGTCACACCAGCACGACAACATACACACTAATTCAGAATTCATATACCCACGGCCATATTAATTAAATCATATTTTTTTCATTTTTTGTGCATAGTTGTAAATATGTTTGATTTTATTCGTCGTTACTTTCCATTACTGCACAGTAGTTTAGACTGCACTGACTCATTTGCCTTCAGCAGTGTAAGTTTTTATTAACTAACACTGATTGATTATCTCTGTAAAGTTTTTATCAGTGATTATCAATGTTTTAATGGCAAATAAAGATTATTATATATATAATACCTATTTATATAACCACAGTAGTATGTTTATTAAACCACTGAGCAAAACAACTTACAAAAGACAAAGAAAAACGACTCGAAAACATTATACATCTGAACAAAGAAACCACATGTAAGAGGTATAATGATTCAAGCACAAAAACGCATACAACAGAGCAACATACATATATATATATATATCATAAACTTAATATTACACGTATTACAGTTAATCAGGCGTGAATTAGCAATAAAGCATCTCACCTTCCTAGCCCCCAAACAGCTGTATTGTGGGACAACCAGTATATATATAATTAGTGGGCCAGCTCAGCAAAAAACAAATAATTATTTTAAAATGTAAACAGTGAAAAACTGTTTGCCTTCCAACTTTTAATAGTAACAGTCTCAATAACTACACATGTTGTGGATATTTAATATAAGAACTGTAGTCTTTCTTTAAATATAAATAAATGTCCTTGTAGACGGACAAAGAAAAGATAAAAGGAAATAGTATTTTTTAAGACATTGAGTTGTGAGTATTGTGATACACACAACTGGTCAAAATTAATACTAGCGAAAAACCCCGCAAAAAAGTGCGAAATTAATATATAGATCACTTCAACTGCAACTGCTACTCCGCTTATGAATGCGCTTACATTTCAACCGCTTGTGGTGTCTTGGCTCAAGAAAGGGAAAGTTCACTAACTGTTTGTGGCATGTTAACGTAGTGTTATCTTTATCTGTTTATCTCAATATGAAATTGGTTTTATTGAAATTGATTTAATATTAAAAACGGTTTACAAGTGTACTTATAACTTTAATTAATTGCCAATTAATATTTTTAAACGTTTTGATTTATTTTATCATGGTTGCCATTAAAAATAAAGATACTAGTACTGCTTGTAACTTAAAGTCTTAGAAACAACATGTGTGATATTAATGTCGATAAATAAAAAAATAATCGAATAAAACAAACACCAAACATTGTAATATTGGATGGCGGATTACTAAAGTAAGTTTCACGGGAAAAAATTAGACGAAAACTAAAAAAATGACTATTCACAGATAGCATAAGTTAACTTTATGCATTTTCGGCAATTCTCTGGAATTTTTTTGTTATGTTTTGTTACACTACTATTACTACCACTACTACATCGAGCCTTAATGGTCTGTTCAACCATTTATTAGACGAGAAAAATCAAAGGAACCACGAAATTAAAACGAAACAGAACAGCTTTGTGGACTTCCTCATTAAGTTGGACTAAATTAGTGGACATTGACCAGAATACGAATGTCAACTCAAGGACGCCTGCAAGCTGTGAAGTCATTTTGACGCTGATATTGAAGTATGCGTGGAATTCAAATTGTGCACTGGCCCGAAGGTCCTAGCCCGCCCGCTTTCATTCGGCATTAATAATGATTAAGTAACCCGTAGATAAGCCTTTCATTATGGGTCTCAATGGTAATTAATGGCTAGGTTTGATTAAAACGAACTTTAGTGAACCGTGTGCCATTAATCTGGTACTTGGTAGTTACGTGTGCAAATATGAAAAATAAATAAAGACCGTATGTAGAATTTTCACATTTATCAAACTGTAACCTACTTGAAACACAGCAAAACACTCTTCTTATAATACACCTTATTAGTTTATTATTATTATTATTTTATTATTATTATTATTATTATTATTATTATTATTATTATTATTATTATTATTATTATTATTATTATTATTATTATTATTATTATTATTATTATTATTATTATTGTTATTATTATTATTATTATTATTATTATTATTATTATTGTTATTATCATCATCATCATCATCATTTTCATCATTGTGACCGATCATCTTCATTATCATCATCATCACCGAACCAATACCACCACCACCACCACCACTCCCACAACCGCTAAAGCCCCAACCAACACCATCACCAATACCTGACTACTACCACCACCACTACCACTAACACCAGTACGAACACCAACAACAACGCCATCACTAAAACCACCATTACCAGCACCTTCATAACCCAACGACAGCCACCACTACCACTATCACCATCACAACCACCACAAGCACCACCACAACCACCATCATCATCATCATCATCATCATCGTCATCATCATCATCATCGTCATCATCATCGTCATCGTCATCATCATCATCATCATCATTATTATTTTCTTTTATTATTGTTATTATAATTCTTTATTTTTAAAAACTATGTCCAGAATACGTTCCCTCTATTGGTAGGGATATGTTTAAAATTTTTAAAAGCATTTACAACGTATTAAACCTATTCTCATATACATATATAATTCAGAATACAACGCATGAGACACATTGAACGACATCGATCATATACAATAGACATAGTTACAAATTATAATCCAACACCACATACGTACATAATAAAAGATAACGAACATATTTTAATACTTAGTAACAAAAATTTACACACATTCTTTACACCTTAAGAAATTCGTCTTGAAATTTTTTTATCACTTACAAACTGTTTTATTGCATACAGAGTTTGCGTTTGCAGTAAAGCTGCTTAAATTTGTAATTTTAAACTTCCGCGATGACAATTTAGGTGCGGCCTAAATCGCCTAGGTATATTTAGGTAACATTCTCAATAACTACACATGTTGCGTATATTTAATATAAGAACGTAGTCGTTCTTTAAATATAATTAAATGTCCTTGTAGATGGACAAAGAAAAGATAAAAGGAAATATTATTTAAGTCATTGAGTTGTGAGTATTGTGATACACACAACTGGTCAAAATTAATACTAGCGAAAAACCCCGCAAAAAAGTGCGAAATTAATATATAGATCACTTCAACTGCAACTGCTACTCCGCTTATGAATGCGCTTGCATTTCAACCGCTTGTGGTGTCTTGGCTCAAGAAAGGGAAAGTTCACTAACTGTTTGTGGCAACTAACTGGTCAACATTAATACTAGCCGAAAACCCCGCAAAACTTGCGAAATTAATATATAGATAAATTCAACGTATTTAGATGTTTTACAGCGGCAAGACTCACTTAACGTTGGTGATTGTGGCAAGACGGGGGGGGATGCAGCTCTTAATATAACCCTCAAAGATGAAGCAACTGAACTGGCAGAAGTAGCTTAGTCATGTTCAGATGAAAATCAATGAGGTGAACAACCAGAATCGGCACGGCAAATGAAACCTGCCACAGCAAGCATTGAGTGCAGGCGATCACGAACTAGCTCGCTGACTAGCCTCGACGCCATAGTCTCGGCGCCTTCTAAACTTCTTTCGCCACGCACGACGCGTGACCACTGGGCTATTCCGCTCACCTTCATTATAAAAATAATTTAAAATGCTCAAAAGTGTAAACTCTGCTTACAGTGATAGCAGCCAAGGATAAATCTAGTTTAAGCAGGACTTTATAATAAAATTATTCATAGGGCCTAATTGTTATTAAAAAATTAAACAAGTGCCAGTCTTTTTCGAATGTGCATTAATGTAAATGAGAAGTAAATCAAAATTTGCAAAAAAAAATATGTGAAACAATTGATGTTGCTAACCAATAATCATTTTTAATTAATTAGTTAATCAGTATTAATTAATATACAAAAATCAATATGCGTGAGATAGGTACAAGTCTACGAGAACACACTGATTATGTATTGTCTTATGTATGTATGTATTGTATTAAGCCTGCAGACATCGATGAGAAAATTTTCACCGATTTTTAGTTTTTTCTGTTCCTTTTCTTTCTTTCTTTTTGTCTCTTTCTGTAAGTCTGTTTCCTCCTTTCTGTACTGTATATTTTTCTTTTTTATGTGCATTAGACACATGTACAAAACTTATCGATAATTCTTGTTACATGTAAACCAATTATGACATGGAATATGTGGAAATTTTTCTGAAAAATGGACGGTATCTTCATTTGACTGGAACTGCAACACTAAACATTCAATCACTGAACACCTGTGGGTCTGATTTTTGCAGCTAGAGGGCCTTCATATAAATATTTTTTAAATACTTGTTTTAAAGTGGAAAATAATGAACATCATCATCATCATCATCATCAGCATCATCATTTCATCATCGTCATGATCATCATGATCATGATGATGATGATGATGATGACCACCATCACCATCATCGCCATCGTCATCATCATGATCATGATCATCATCATCATCATCATCATCGTCATCATCATGATCATCATCACCGTCATCGTCATCATCATCATTATCATCATCATCATTATCGTTGTTGTCGTTGTCATCATCGTTTGAGGCTTGACAATGGCTGTTTCAGTCCAAGTATGAATAGATAAAGTTAACCCATATCAACTATCTAATCCAAAAATAAATATAATAATAATAATAATAATATATATACAAATAAATAAATATATAAACAATAATAATCACTTACCGGCCGCCAGGGTTTAAGAGACGAATCGTTCGAAAACGACGAAAACTCCCGATAGGTAGTGCTGCCTCCGTAACCGCTGCAACCCGTACTTCCTCCATAGCCGCTACTTCCGGAAGACCAAACGCTGCAGACCCTCCCGGTAAATTTTTCGATCAGTCCCGGCGATGACGACATACTTGCTGCTTCTCTGTAAATTACGATTTTTCAAAACGGCGCAGAAAAAAACGACTAAATTTGCTGTCTACAGATGTCTTCGCAATCGTTATTTGCAACCGACGAAAGGGAATATTCCTGCCACTCGGTAACCAGGCAGGATAGCTGAAACTACCAAAGCACATGCAGTAACCTATAAACTCGATTACTCTCCGTTTCAAGACGAAAAATGCTATAGGAAAAAGTAACCTATGATTGTAAAAGTCTCCAGCGGAATCGAACCTGCGTCTCCTGGACTCTCAAAACTTTTGAATAGGTCGATTCACTCTGCCGACAAAGGTGCTGAGTTACTGGCTGAAGTATTAGGAAGTTATGCCATGTGCTACAGAACTGAAGGCGTAAAAGTGCAGCTGTTCGTGTTAGCATAGTTAATTGCAACTACTCAAGCACAGCAGCAAACCCAAGTTTGCACTAGTAAAACTTTTAGCATTTCACATTATTTGAGCTGTTAATATTCGAGATGAAAAGTAACCCCACCTGCGGCTCGGTTTTGTTCACACGCGAAAGCAAACTTAAACTTTTGAGGAATTTAACTCGTTTATTTTACCCAATTTCTGAACCGTTGGCCAACTTCCTTGACGAACGAGGCCGTTTGCGTCTATTTTTGCTTTGATAATTTTGTTTAAAAAAGAAAAAGTCAAAACTATGAACCAGTTTAGAGAAACAGTGAACTAAGATGTAAAAAGTTGTTCTTATCAATTCAAAATCCTAATAATAAAATCCACAATCTATTGCCAAATGTTCTAACTTACATATACAGTACTTACCACCATATGAAATACCCCTTAATAAAGATGCAGAACAGAGAGATTCAAGAACAGTTGTATTTCTCATGGCTTACTTTTACAAAAAAGAAAACTAGAAAAAAAAAGAAAAAAAATAAAAGTCAAAACTATGTGATCGAATGAACCAGTTTAGACAAACAATGAAAAAAGATGCAAAAAGTTGTTCTCATCAATTCAAAATCGCGGGAGTTTAAATTATGTTTTATACAGTGTTACTGCCGACGCAAGCCTTGTATGCAAAAAGGCAGTATGTAAGTGGTCTAAAATTCCAAGACGAATTTTTTTAAGTTTTATGTAAGTGGAGGGTTTGCTTGTGCTCTAAAACAGCCGATGCATCAGTAAATTTAAAAGTGGAAAAACGAAAAACACGAAATTGAAGTTAATCTTCGTGCTCTGGGTGTAATTTGCACATATATAGCACCCCCCCCCCGACTATGTGAAATACCCCTTACCTAGATGCAGAACAGAGAGATTCAAGAACAGTTTTATCCCATATGGCTTACTTAATTTCCAAACTTAAGTTTTGACTAATTTCATTTTAATTTATTTCATTCATGTAGGGGAGACAGGGGTAAAATGGATCACTTAAGGGTATTCTCTCATAGAGTTCAAGACGTTTGATCTGTAGCAATCAATTACATGTCCTGTTCTTCCGTAGGAAACTCTGCTGTATTCGTGTGGTAAAAACTTATAATTACTAATACTCGTTTAATAGATAATTCTACATATTACCTGTCTCGTAACAGTGTAATAGTCTTGCTTATTCTTTTTAAAAGTTTTATTGCAATTTTATGCTGTACTGTAATTCAACTTTTTGGTTGCAATGATGATAAATAAACTACAAAGGCTTTACCAAGTGAGGACAAAGATTTTCTAAAATGGATCTACAGTGGTGTTTGAAAAGCAAAGAGTTCTAGCAGGCTGCTCAGAATTTTGCCAAAATTACTTTTTGGGTAAAAACTTGTTAAAAACGACCAAAAACATGTAAGAAAAAAATCAAAAAGAGAGAGAAGAGAATATGTAAAAGATGCGTAGTTTCGTTGTAACGATTCCTGTGAACAACTGACAAAAAATCAATAAATTTTGCTTTGCCACCTCTGTGTTTGCAGGCAGGTTTTAAAGTTTAATTTCAATTTTAAAATACAAAGAGAAAATAGGTTACTTACACTTGATACTGCATTAAATCTATCATGTTTTCACAAGTATTAACGAAATTAATTAATAATCACCAACACTTAATTGATCAAGCACGCGTGAATTATTTAAATGCGCATTCACACAGCAAGATTACGAAACTGTAGTGCGAAATACCTGTAATAACTGCTCCTCCGTGGACGCAATAAAAATCTAACCCCTTTTCTGACTGCCAATCACGTAATACCGCTACGATTTTATGATGCTTGAACTCTTACATAACACTGTTCCGCAAGTTTTGTAATGCCTCGTTCACACTGCACGGATCCGCGGCCGCTAAGACGACGGGATTTCTTCAACTGAAGTGCCTTTGCAAACAGTTTGTACACAAATGAGCTATAGCAACAGACGTTTGTGGGACGCTCTATGGTCTATGCAAACAAACACGAGTGGATATTTCTTTGTTTAGATTTTTTGTGTGCGAGGAACAGGTGATTTATGCAACACAGCGGATGCAGACTAATGTTAGCCCATGTATGTAGTTAAGTCGGTCACCTAAGCTGTCATTAACCCGTGTGGGTACCGAACGCACGTCTTTTGTGCCCAACGTTAGTTAGTATAAACATAATTTATTCTAGGATTGGATCAGACGGTTTGAACAACATGATTTAGGATCCTCACCACAACAGACTTTATACACTATTTACAAAAACATTTACAGTAAGAATTGACTATAACTACACAAGCTGATAAGTTTTACTACAAGATTACATTAGACATTAATAACATTTACAGTAAGAATAGACTATAACTACACAAGCGGACAAGTTTTACTACAAGATTACATTAGTCATTAGTAACATTTACAGTAAGAATAGACTATAACTACACAAGCTGACAAGTTTTACTACAAAATTACATTAGACATTAGTAACATTTAAAGTAAAAATAGACTATAACTACACAAGCTGACAAGTTTTACTACAAGATTACATCAGACATTAGTAGAAAATGACGGTTAGAAAATATTAATGTACGAATATTTAAGACTGATGCATTTCATATCAGATAGAAACTACTGGAAGCGTTTAGTACGTAATATAAAGTCATGTACGCATTGAAATATTTTACAGTTAGTAACATGGTTAAATTCATCTTTTCCGAATAATAACAACTTCAACAGATCATTAGTTCCCAAGGCAGCCATACTAAGGTTTTCGACGTTGCACAACGTTGCACAGTATATGATTGCAAATTTGTGTTGCATGCATCTGAACTGCTACGCGCATTTTTTAAGTTTTTCTTTGAACGATACTTTGTAGAAAAGGCATGTAAATAAACGATTTTCGTTTTTGACTATCGGTTTCAGTTCATAGTTCATATTATCGTAATAAAAAATAAAATTTGCCTGTTGTTGTTGTTGTTGTTGTCGTTGTTGTCATCGTTGTTGTTACTGCTGCTGTTGTCGTCGTCATTGTTGTTTGTCGTTGTCGTTGCTGTTGTTGTTGCTGTTGTTGTTGCTGTTGTTGTTGTTGTTGTTGTTGTTGTTGTTGTTGTTGTTGTTGTTGCTGTTGTTGTTGTCTGTCGTTGTTGTTACTGCTGCTGTTGTCGTCGTCATTGTTGTTGTTTGTCGTCGTCGTTGTTGTTGTTGCTGTTGTTGTTGTTTGTTGTTGATGTCATCGTCGTCGTTGTTGTCTTCGTTGTTGTTACTGCTGCTGTTGTCATCGTCGTCGTTGTTGTCATCAAGTATTCTTAATAGGAGAAAGATTAAAATGCTTCATTTACGGTTTCTTTTTCTTGTTAACAGATGACGCCAGGCCTTTTTATTTTATCACAAAGTACAGTAACACTGTTATTTGTCTGTTTACTAGTGTAACACTGCTGCTTGTCTGTTTACTAGTACAAGTGGCACCATCTACCGATGTCAATACTGAACTAACAGTACTAGTGTGTTTTAAAATGCCTGTTAAAAAAATTTAACTAATGGTTTCAATGCAAAGGTCTCAAACAGTACAAGGATTAAGTTTGTACAAGATTTGTCATAACAACTCCTTTGTCGTACACGTTAGACTGTGCTACTGCTATTTGTGTTAAGGGTGCTATGTTCGAGCCGCGTAATTTTCATTTTTATTCAGTGACCCCAAAATTTTGATGTTTTTCCATAAGCAACAGGACCACGACTATAATTATACTTAACTAATTCGCAGTTGTATTTGCACAATAGGTGAAATCTTAGAACTTTTGACGCTTTTGAAAATGAAAAACTGTCACTATTCTTATGTATGAATAGAGTGATGTATAATTACAATGATGAATGAGGGTGAACTATATGACAGAGCGCCACCTGTTCAAAGCTAATATTATTTTAATATAAAACAAATAATGCAGAAAGAGAGAGTGTTGAATAATTTATAACGTCGGCGTGTATTATATAAAGTAGTTCAGCCCGAGGCGGAATGAGACACTTATTAATGACGTACTGCTCACTTCTAACGGTGACCTGCATTGGCAGAAAAGTAGAACTCAGCAAGATTTCGTACCGCCACATTGCCTAGAGCACCTGCCGGGTGCTGATGCAATAATGGTGTAACTTCATAAGCGTTTGGTGTAATAAAACGTGTAGTTTTCTGGTAACCTGTCATTAGCTGTTGAAAATAATAAAGTTTGAATGGCGGAAGTTTCGTCGTAAAGGCCGCCATTGCTGTTTATTGTGCATACAGAACAGAGCGCTTTCAGAGAAAGAAGGAGAGAGAGAGAGAGAGAGAGAGAGAGAGAGAGAGAGAGAGAGAGAGAGAGAGAGAGAGAGAAAAGAGCGAGAGAGAGAGAGAGAGAGAAGGAAAGATAGAGAGAGAAAGAGGAGCGAGAGAGAGAAAGAGGAGAGAGAGAGAAAGAAAGAGAGAGAGAGCGAGAGGGGGAGAAAGAGACAAAAGAGAGAGAGAAAGAGAGAAAGAAAGAGTGAGTGAGAGAGAGAGAGAGAGAGAGAGAGAAAGATAGAGAGAGAAAGAGGAGAGAGAGAGAGAGAGAAAGAAAGAAAGAGTGAGAGGAGGAGCAGGAGGAGAAATGGAGAGACAGAAACAAATTATTATTATTATTATTATTATTATTATTATTATTATTATTATTATTATTATTATTATTATTATTATTATTATTATTATTATTATTATTATTATTATTATCATTATCATTACATTATTATTAATATTATTATTATTATTATTATTATTATAAGTCTTTTTATTAAAAAATAAATGCATTGTTTGCCCTCTATTTGCAGGGAGAGAAACAAAGGGACAGAGAGAAAGAGAGAGAAAGAAGTGAGTACGAAAGAGACAGAGCGAGAGAGAGAGATAGAAAGAGAGAGAAAGAAGTGAGAGAGAGAGAGAGAGAGAGAGAGAGAGAGGGAGGGGGGAAAAGAAGAGAGGGCAAGTTACTTTTTTTGCAAGCTTGAATTTTGGCATGCGCATATACACCATCATATTTCATTTTATAGACATTTTATAGTGAGAGTTGATACACTGATACACTTTGAAATAACCATCTTACTGAGATGAAAAAAGCCACCAAAAATAGTTAAACCTATCGTGAATTTTTCAGCACCACGTGTAAACGTGTCTGCAGAATGAACGAGGCACTGCTGCTTTTTAATACAAAATAAAACGTCACATAAAGGGTCAAATGGGTGCAGCTTTTGTGATTCGTAATCTGCCATGAGTATCAGTAAACTATTTCTCAACATTTTCATAAGCCTTTTCACCCAGGGCAGTATGTTCAGTACGTTCACACGACGGGGAGTGAATTTTAATTGCCGGGGTTATAATATCTATAATTTCTAAAAGCGTTAAACAAATTTCGAAAAAGTTCAACAAATGTTGTGGCAAACTTTAAAATATTCGAATTCTTGAAGTCAAACGCAAACATTTGCCTTTGTTGTAGTTGAGTGGGCAAATAATTCCGTTTCCGTTGACCTACACTGGATATATGTTCACAATAAGGTTAAAACATCAAAGTTTCTTTGCTGGTAAAAAGTATGCGATGGTTACTAATGTCTAATGTAATCTTGTAGTAAAACTTGTCAGCTTGTGTAGTTATAGTCTATTCTTACTGTAAATGTTTTTGTAAATAGTGTATAAAGTCTATCTTGGTGAGGATCCTAAATCATGTTGTTCAAACTGTCTGATCCAATCCTATGAAAAATTATGTTTAAACAAAACTAACCAATGTACAGTTAGTACAAACTCTGTGTTCAAGACGACAGCAGGAAGTGACATAAAATTTCACAATGAATTTTTAAACTTGTGCGAATGTTTTCTAGTGGTTTATGTCGTGTCTAGTCTACTGTGGTTTAAGGAGTGCTCAACTGCTCGTACTTTCCTGATTATCGTAATGGTACCATCTCTCCCCCCTCTCTCTTTCTCCCCCCTCTCTCTCTCTCCCCCTCTCTCTCTCTCTCTCTCTCTCTCTCTCTCTCTCTCTCTCTCCCTCTCTCTCTCTCTAGTGGTTTATGTCTTGTCTAGTCTACTGTGGCTTAAGGAGTGCTCAAATGCTTGTAATTGCTAGATTATCGTAAAGGCACCATCTTGTCTAACATCATTTCCAAGTGGATGAGAACACTTATTAATGCAATGACTAGCCACGTCGCTCAATTCATTCTTGATAAAATCTCAACAAGGTTAATTATAACACTCAAAGGTGTTATTTCAGCAGATTGAGAAGAATGATTCTCGATTGTGTGTCGTGATAGTTTAAGCTTTTGATATTATGAGTTGAAATAACATGGCCGCCCTACTTACCTGAATATACATAATCTATTTAGAGAGATACGAAGATCGAGGAGGAGAATGAGAGGGAGGGAGGGGGAGAGAAATATATATATATATATATAGAGAAAGATATATATATATATATAGAGAGAGAGAGAGAGAGAGAGAGAGAGAGAGAGAGAGAGAGAGAGAGAGAGAGAGAGAGAGAGAGAGAGAGAGAGAGAGAGAGAGAGAGAGAGAAACAGAGAGAGAGAGAGAGAGAGAGAGACAGAGAGAGAGAGAGAGAGAGAGAGAGAGAGAGAGAGAGAGAGAGAGAGAGAGAGAGAGAGAGAGAGAGAGAGAGAGAGAGAACAAAAGTTAATTTATAAAAGTAGAGACTTCATAGGTAGAAAAACATAATATAAGTTTTTATGTGTGATATTTTGCACGCGAAATGTAAATATCATTTCAATCTTTTTCAGTATTCACCATTTTTAAAGCAGCAAAAGTATGAATATTAAAAAAGAGTGACATTTATATGTGACAACCAATCGCAAAACGACAGGCAAAACGCCAGATTAATTGCGATTAAATATTGAGTTATTTTATACTCAATAAAAAAAAATTCACTTTCATTTCTATACAAAGTTGCACAGTTTTTGTAAATATCTACACTTTAATCGGTTTTAATAACTGTTTTCATATTCTGCAGAATATGGCAAAGTGACTGTAAAAAATTCAAGTATGACTGTCATACGTCGCCCAATTAAAATAATTAAAAAAATCCGTCAAATTAAAAACAAACACATAAAGAAAATGGATAATTTAATGGATTTCAATTTTTTGTGGCTTGACTGCTTACCTGCCCGGCAGAATTATTGCAATGAATCACTGGACTGTCGAAATTGAAAGCTAACATGTATGGCCACTGTTCAGAAGGCAGTGGGTTCAATTCTCGAGCTTACCAAACATTTTTAGTGAAGGGTTTCTAAAGCTAGGCTCTTCGCTTTTCCTCACAGCATTCACTGCTTTTGAATATCGTGGAAAAATATGTTTTATATTCTGAAAATCAGTGATGTGTTGTGAAAATAGACTATCTAGTCTAATCTAATCTAATCTTTTCTTTTCTTTTCTTTATTTATTTGTGCTAGTTTCCAGACTGGCATACGTAGTGATGTATTATTAGTGAAATTCGGCGAATGTGTGAAACAGCATTAGTATTTTCTGAAGTACAGTTATAGACAAAGCGTTCCTACACACGACTTTATCATTAGAAATCCAGGAAAATCTCGAAGAAGTCCCTGCTGGTGCTGTATCTTGTACTGTTGCATATATTAACATAATTATTTTGCGCAAGTGCTCAGGCCACAAACTTGCTTATAGTGAATGTATTTTCACGTTTTTAGTGCTTCGTGTGCGTGGGTTTCTTGTGCTTAAAACTGTCAGAGTTTGCAGTATAACATTAGCAGTTTCCATTGAAAATGGTTTGCAAATTAATTGCTTATATGTTGACGAGTTTTGTGTGTTTTGGTTTAATCACTGACAAATGTTATGGACGCTCTGTGTTTACGTCAGCACCAAGAAGAAGCATTGGTGAATTACATCCCCAAACTCAACAAAGTAAGATTCATAAGGCAAATGAAGTATCGTACTGCAGTGTAATTATTGCATATGTTTTTATTTTGAATAATTTACACTAACTTTGTAAATGTGCTACGATGCTGTTTTCAATTTTTTATTCATTTCAAGTAGAACGGCTTTTGTAAAATATGAATGCAATTCTATTTCAAACCAGGTAGAAAACCTTTAACCCTTTCCTTGTAATATATACGTTAATTAATTAATTTATTCTACCTATCTATATATGTATCGTTTAATCGAACTTTTCCTATATATTTTATGCATTATCTAGACGTCGTATAACATGTATATTATTATTATTATTATTATTATTATCATTATAATTATAAATATTATTATTATTATTATTATTATTATTATTATTATTATTATTATTATTATTATTATTATTATTATTATTATTATTATTATTATTATTATTATTATTATTATCATCATCATTATCATCATCATCATCATCATCATTATTATTATTGTTATTATTATTATTATTATTATGAGTTTATTTTGCACAAAAATTATACAGCTTACAAAGACAATAAATGTTAGTAAAACAGGCAATGGGATGTTAGTAAAGTAACATATCTACACGTATATAGTATAATTATTTATTTATTTGTACATTGTTTATTTATTTCTTTATCTGAACTCATTCATTGGTTAATTAATTAATTTTTTAATTATTTTTTATTAAGCGTTGATGTATAAACATCAGCGCTTTTACCTAAATCACAGAACTTTGAACTGCTGCTTAATATTTCACAAAGGTTTCCTCTATTGGTAGCAATTTTAATTTTTTTGTTTGTGCTACTTTTTCCTAATAGTTTACTCAAACGTGCAGGGAAGCAGTAATAAAAATCTAAACCAAACGATGTCTTCTTTAAATTGAAAGGTCTAGCGAGCCTGTCTTATTTTGCAATCCTTTTTCTATACGTATTCATTTCTTACCCCGTTCGTGTAAAATTTTCACTCTAATTATTAATTTTCATTATTAGTTTCGTGTTGAGCGGCTTTGTCGACTCACAAATTACTTTTACATTTAAAGCAAAACCAGACCCAATCTTAAACTGTAGATCAAAACATTCTGCTCTTTAAAATATTGAAAGGGATCGTACAGTTTTTGTCAAAAATGACTTACGTGAAAGAATTATTACCACATAAACACAATTTCGCGTCCGCGCCACTAGTTCTTCGCTGCTACATGCACTAGCGCCTGTATTTCGGAAATGCATTGCACAAAAAAACAGGTGCTGTGCCTCTTATTTCAGACGTGTTAGTTTGTGACGTACTGTATACGTTCGACTGCTCGCGCGCGTGCATAGCAGTAAATTTGAAATTTGAATTTCTATCTTAACACTTGCCTCGTTTTAGTACAACACCCTGAATATCTTACAGTAGCACTATACTTTTTCGCTTTCGCAAACACGTGCAACACGCTCGTGGAATATTTTTGCAGTATTAATTGTGCTGAAATGTATACTTTTTTCAGACTTGAAAATGGGGAATGTATGAAAAATCATCCTGTTCTCGTTTAAAGGAAGATTTTCTTTGGCCACCCTGTAGTATATCTATCCCCACCTTTCTAATGTAGGCTGCTCACAGAATGTTTTTGTTGTTGAAAACTATGTTCGTTTGTGATGTCATCAACAGTTGGGCTCGCCCGTCGTTAATTAAGTTTTTAATCCGTTATTAAATTATCAAAAACCCATTTGGATTATTAATTGTGTTAAAAGGTACACTTTTTACCGGAATTCAAAATGGGGAAGTATATGAAAAATCATCCTGTCTTCCTTCAAACGTTCATGACGTTTTCCTTTCTCTTTTGGGAAAGAGACAACACAAAAACACGGAAATAAAGGGGATGCCAAAGGTGTGAATAATCATAAGTTTTTGTAGAGTAGTCATCCGCGTACTTATAGCTCCTGAAGAAAAGCAATGCTCGGTCTGGTTGTAAGTAGGTGAATTCCCCGGTTGTTTTCCTGGTCGAAAGAGTGTTTATATCCAAGCGTTGCTAAAACATCAACCTACTGGCTTGGCAGTTGACTATTTTATGTTCAACGATAGTTTAAACATAATTTATTTAGGATTAGATCAGACAGTTTGTACAACATGATTTAGGATCCTCACCACAACAGACTTTATACACTATTTATAAGAACATTTACAGTAAGAATAGACTATACTTAGTTTTCAGTATACTTTAATATATTAAAGTTTTACTACAGTGATACATTAGACATTAGTAGAAAATGACGGTTAGTAAATATTAATGTACGATTATTTAAGAATGATGCATTTCATATCAGATAGAAACTACTGGAAGCGTTTAGTACGTAATATAAAGTCATGTATGCATTGGAATATTCTACAGTTAGCAACATAGTTAAATTCATCTTTTCCGATTAATAACAACTTCAACAGATCATTATTTCCTAAGGCAGCTATATTAAGGTTTTCAGGCAGAAGTATTTCATTTAGCTTATCAAACACAACAGCCCTAGTTTGTTGATACAATGGGCAGTGCAACAAAAAGTGTTCAACAGACTCAAATCGAAATCCACAGTTACAATTGGGCAATATTGGATGACCGTTATTATCTTCACAGCCTTTAGAGAAAAGGTCAAAGGTCATAGTTTAGCTGAGAAAATCCGATTCTCATGCGCGTATGATGCACTGAAATTGGAGGTTTGCCAAATGAAAAATGTTTCTTACGCAACGAAAAACGTAAAATCTTCAACGATATGATGGGTAATGAACTAGGATCCGGCCCTGCCACAAAGGACATACATAGGCTGTTCCACTGAGCACAGAAAAAGCAGTAAAAGTGACTGACAATGAATTCTTTACGTTTCAGGCTCTCCGTCTGATAATCAGGAAATGCTTAATTGCTCATCCAATGAAGACTGTCGCCAAAAGATGGTCGATTACATACGCCTGTTACTGAAGATGATGAAACATGGCCGCTAGTATTAGGTCTATGGTGGACCCCTGTTCAGTGATAAATTCATTATGGGACTTGTGATTCTCCAACGTCTACCATTTCGAAACACGACAACATATACATTGGAATTTTAATAAAAAGGAAAGGGTTATACAGCAATTAATGCTTTGCAAGAGGATCTGGTACTAAGAAATTGGCTTACAGACTGAACAGAGCCAAAATTTTTTGTATGGTTAATTAATTTATGTGACTACAAGCTTGTTTGTGATACACAACGCGTAATTTGTTTGCAATTAAGTTTTAATAAAGGTTTATTATTAACATAATTATTGTAATTATTATTTTAATGTTCAAGCTTGACGAATAAAGTGTTCAAGCAGGAGACGAATAAAGTAGCGCAATTACTATAGAATTTTTTGTTTTTCATGTGTTATAACTGGCCAGAAGTTTTTTATCACATTGTTTTGTTGTATGAAGGAAGTAGATTTAGGTTCTAGCCCCTTGATCATTTTGCATTTTGCGCAAATGTTCCCGCTAGAGCTGCGTTCATCGTTCCGGTTAGCACTGTGCTGCCACCTGGTGCAGAAAATGTAAAATTTATTTATCAAGCGCATTACATCAATTTAAAATCTCTGAACGCTGAACAATAAAATACGTTTAAAATTCACAAGAAACATGAAATTTAAAATATAAAAAAAATGAAAATAATTTACCGTAAGAAGTACAATTTAAACAAACGTGTTTTAAAGTGTTGTTTTAAAACGATCTAATGAATTTGTACAACGTGTAGCACAGGTAGGTTATTCCAGAGGCCTGCAGCACAGACAGAAAAACCCTTTCACTATAAAATACTGTATTAGGAATTAGCTGATGTAAATTAATTTGTTCATTATCATTAGAACGAAGTGTTTGACTTATGTTACGGCGTATTAAAAGATCAGTAAGGTACGCAGGTGCCAAATCATGTAGTATTTTGTAGGTGATGCAAAGAATTTTTAAATTGAATTCAGAACTTTATCGGCAGCCAATGTAGCTCTCTTATAGGTTTTACGCGTCAAATGTGGACACAGGAAAGTTCAAATGTGATTTGGGTAAGTCAAATGTAGACATAGGAATTTCGAATGTGTTTTGGGCAACTCAAATGTGACTTAGGTAAGTCAAATGTAGACATAGGACATTTGACTTGACATGTGTCTACATTTGACTTACCAAAAACGCTTAAGATTTGTTGAAAACCATTGTTAACACATCCGAACCGCCTAAGTCTACATTTGAGTTACCAAGACACATTTGAATTACCTAAATCTACATTTGAATTAACGTAGGTCTACATTTGCTGTGTAAAACCTATAGCATGGATGTATTATGATCATATTTTCTAGTTTTCGTAATGACACTCAGCGGCGGATTATGATTTTATGGGCCTTAGGCTTGAGCTTGGAACGGGCCTTTTAAATGTTGCTACACTGCTGAGCTGACGTGACTATATAAACACGATTACAGCTTGGTGAGTTTCTCGGTCAGATGTCAACTAAGTTTGTCTTCATCCCAACGAGAAGAGTTTGACTCATTCGAAAAAAGCGGCAAGTCAAAATCAAGTCATATCAATTACGAAGAAGAAATGACAAGAAAACGAAAGAGAAGCGAGAAACTGAGACGAAATGATGGAGCTGCGGGGTGAAACTGAGTTCAGCCCTCGTGATTCATTCCGTGTAAATGTCTTTCTTTCTATCATAGATCACCTATGTGCTGCATTAGATAAACGCATTAGTGCATATGATAATAACTGACATATGAAATTATAACTGACTTTGCCTCCAGAAGAATTCGGAAACTGAAATTTTGAACTTAAACTTAAACTGTGTAAACGTGAATTGTGTAAACTTAAACTGTGAAAACGTGAATTGTGTAAACTTAAATTGTGTAAACTTAAATTGTGTAAACTTGATTTGTGTAAACTTAAATTGTGTAAACTTGAATTGTGTAAACTTAAATTGTGTAAACTTGAATTGTGTAAACTTAAATTGTGTAAACTTGATTTGTGTAAACCCGATTTGAAATATAATGACTGACTTTTGATCCCGGGCCTTAGGCTTCAGCCTATTCAGCCTATAGGGCTATCCGCTACAGATGACACTAGTTTCAGTTTAGCACACGGGGCTCCTGTGACATAAACCTCAGTGTTTACCAAGTTGAACTACAGATGGCGGTGCTTGAGAACAAGGAATACCAGAACAGTTCAAGTCAGAATTTTGAGATTGTTTTCTTCCGCGACCACACAATCTGCACAAAGATCGCGCGGTCTCAAAAATGATGGATGGGCATCGAACCTTCGAGTTCGAATATTCGAATTCGAATAATTCACACTTCATGCAGAATTATGGACAATCAAAGCTCAACACGAAGCAGAAATTGATGCATTTCAAAGAAGAAACTACAGGAACGTTCCAGGAATAAAATGGCCAAAGAAAATATCAAGTCAGGCTCTGTATAAGAAAGTCAAGGCAGAGGAATGGACAGTTTAAATCAAGTGAAGATTAAGATGTATAGGACATGTTATACGACTACCAGATGACAGTCCATTAAAATTAGTTTTCAAAGAAGAAGTTGCAGGAAGAAAAGAAACCACAAGGAGGACAGCTGCTGACTTACATCAATTTCATCCAAAAAGATCTTATCTACACACCATTAGATATCAAAAATACAGAGACATGGGAGGTTGCGGGTGACCGGGCAGCATGGAGTAAAGTGATCAGGAGGGTCATGTCAAACGACGTGCGACTCCAGAGACATGGGAGGTTGCGGGTGACAGGGCAGCACGGAGTAAAGTGATCAGGAGGGTCATGTCAAACGACGTGCGACTCCAGAGACATGGGAGGCTGCGGGTGACAGGGGAGCACGGAGTAAAGTGATCAGGAGGGTCATGTCGAATGACGTGTGACTCCAGAGACATGGGAGGCTGCGGGTGACAGAGCAGCTTGGAGTAAAGTGATCAGGAGGGTCATGTCAAACGACGTGTGACTCCAGAGACATGGGAGGCTGCGTGTGACAGGGCAGCATGGAGTAAAGTGAACAGGGGGGTCATGTCAAACAGCGTAGACTCCAGAGATGATGAGTACACGCTTCAACTGCATACGCTCCTTATTATTAAAACGTTTAAAATTATTATTATAAGAAATTTATTAAATGAAGGATGTTATATCGCAAATTCAACAAAAATCTAAGTCAATAAACGTGCAAATTAAACAGAAATGCAATACTTTGTTTATTTGTTAGGCGTGTGTAAGGCGAAAACACACACAACTCCAAAAAACAGGACCGAGACCGAACCGGATGCTTAACTGAATCCGGAAGGGCCGAACCGAAACCGAATGCGCTAATTTTATTTTCATCCTATTTAAGGAGATAGTTTCCAATTGTGTTTGTGGCGTGTTAGCTACAGGCACGCCAATCTGTTAATGTGTTACTATCTTATTTCGCGCGCGCAAGTTTTCCTTGTGGTATGTAAGTTTTACGTGCGCATGCGCAAGACATTTGCGCAGTGTACATGCGCAGTCATGTATTTGTTGGCCTTGATGCTGCAATTACTTCAAATTTGAGTTTTGTATCAGTGTTTAATTTCTTTGGTTTCAAGATTTTTCTTTGGTTACAAGAGATTGTATTGACAATTGACAGTACTGCTTCACACTTGGAGTTTTAGGCTCAAAATTTCTGCTTTTGTACAAAAGATATACGCAAGATGGCTCTCACATACCACTAGTATATATATATATATATATGCACTATAATCATTAATGCAGAACTTTTCAGTCGATATAAATCATTATAAGTCACCACTAAACGTTCTAAAGCTTATAATCCAGAGAAAATATTTACTTGGTGTGCCATAACTGCTACTAAGAAAGGAGGGGTCCAGGACGCTTTTGCCCTTTTGCCCACCCCCTAAATCCACCATTGGTTGCTAATAAAATGTAAGATAGCATTGTGACGTATATCTGCTTCTCACCTGAGCTATCGACGTTTTTATGAATCTACTCGAACAAGAAGTCGGGAACGAATAACAAATTCACCGTGAACTTTATCTTAGAGAATTCACATTACATTAAAAACAAGATTTTAGTTTAACCCTTTCAGTCCCAAATTGTTTTTTTAATAACAAAGAATTTTTTGGCTTGGTACTTTTGTTCAGTATGTCCATCTTGTTTACACATAATAATTATTTTTTCTACCTGTGCCTGTATCCTGTGCTAAATATAGCCTGTATCCCACGGGATACATTGGGATTCAGTGGAAGCATAAAATGTGCTTCATTTTGCAACTGCTGATAATTTTTTAAAGTATTTAAGACATTTAGTATGCACGCTATGCTGATCTGTACAAAGTCGTCTCTAAAGTACTGTACCTTGCGCAGTTTTTTATGCTATGTAGATTTTCTAGTTTGCCATTTTATCACCATTTTAGTCTATTGTTATTGGCTTAAATCAAAATAACTATTAACAGTTTTAAAATTTTATTAATTTCAAAGGCAGAAAATATTCTCGTATCCCGCGGGATACAACGGGTATGAAAGGTTCAATTTCTTACGGAATGTTAAGTAACAGTTGTGTAGCTTGTCGTACATTATACCGAAATATTTAGATCTTTCTTGTAAATGGAGATGCGTTTATGCCTTCCAGTAATGTCTGTAATTAAAACATTTTAATGACCTACAGCAACTGCGCGTGCGCACAACGCAGCTGTGAAAAGGTTGCTTATTACTGATAGTTTAGCTACTACTATTAATTGAAAACTAAAGCCAGTGTTCTCATTAGCGTTTTCCGCTTGCAGCGTTGTTGTGTTGTTGTGTTGTTGTGCTAAACGAAATCCTGAAACAGAAGTCACAGAATTTTTTGCATATACAACCATTAAATACGTAAACAACTACTGCTAAAGCAATAAAGAAAATAACTATGCAAAAATTTAATGCTTGTGTCCATTTATCTTACTGTTATCTGATGCACATCTAATTGAAACATTTTAATCACAATGAAGGTAACAAAAAGAACATGGACGAAAAACAAATTTGAATAAAATTTGGCATAACTGACATTGCGTCCATAATCAAGATTGTGTCCTTTTTAGGACAAAATGATCCCTTCCTATTTTGCTTTTCTTCCCTTTTGTTCATTTTTACCCTCTTTATTTCTCTGTTTTTTTCTATAATTCTTTCTCTTGTTGACATAATAATCAAATTTGCCTATTTTCACGGTGGTTTCACAAGAGTTGCTTCTTTACCTCCGTGCAGCACCTCTTTCTGATTAATAAACTATTAAGTAGCTTAGTAACTACTTACTAAATTTGACATATTCCTACAGAAAAAGAGTTAGAATACAAAACTGAAATGTACAAAACTGTAGAAAAAAATTTAATTACTGAATAACACGTTGAACGGTTGAGCTATGCGAGACCAACAAATGATGAAAAAATGGCGGCCTGTATCACGCTTGCTATTGAATTCTGTTTTGTGCACGTTTTTCTTTTGGTTTGTTTTTTCTCGTTTGCTCATTTTAAAAGCAATAAATGACTGCAAAAGAATTCAAGACAAATTTGTTAATCCTAATGAAACTATAGCAGCAACAAACTTTCTTTTCGCTAACTTTAAATTTAGTAAAAAAAATGGTAGAATAGACTGCATTTGAATGTGTAACTAATTACTAGATTTGACATGATCCCACAGAAAAAGAGCTTGAACACAAAACGGTAGCAAAAAAAGTTAATAACCTTGTAACTATAGTTGCTCCATGGCTGCAGTCAAAAAGTTACTCTATCATCTTATGGGGTTGCTGTGATGTTGGAAGCACACAGTCGTTATAGGTTGGATCTGAAATCAGACACTTACAGACGGTGTGCTGGGTCTGCCGCGCGTGACTTCCGGACGCTATAGATTCTTGTTCATTGGTGTCAGGTTCAACTGGCGTGATTTCTGACCGAGTCCGTGGCCGCTGGGTTTGCCGCACGTGACGTCCGGACGCTATAGATTCTTGTTCATTGGTGTCAGATTCAACTGGCGCGATTTTTGACCGAGTCCGTGGCCGATGGGTCTGCCGCGCGTGACGTCCGGACGCTATAGATTCTTGTTCATTGGTGTCATGTTCAACTGGCGCGATTTTTGACCGAGTCCGTGGCCGCTGGGTTTGCCGCACGCGACGTCCGGACGCTAGAGTTTCTTGTTCATTAGTGTCATGTTCAACTGGTGCGATTTTTGACCGAGTCCGTGGCCGCTGGGTTTGCCGCACGCGACGTCTGGACGCTATAGATTCTTGTTCATTAGTTTCATGTTCAACTGGTGCGATTTCTGACCGAGTCCGTGGCCGCTGGGTTTGCCGCACGCGACGTCCGGACGCTATAGATTCTTGTTCATTAGTGTCAGGTTCAACTGGCATGATTTCTGACCGAGTCCGTGGCCAATGGGTTTGCAGCACGCGACGTCCAGACGCTATAGATTCTTGTTCATTAGTGTCATGTTCAACTGGTGCGATTTTTGACCGAGTCCGTGTCCGCTTACACAATATGACCAAACCTGTCAACAATACTAACACGTAAAGAAACGCTAAAAGGATGGCAAGACTTGCTAAGGCACCAAGGGATGTCCGTTGGTCATGTTTTACAATGGGACTAAGTGGGGGCAGTGGATGAGTGCAGTATTTTCCACATGAGCCGAAGTCACAGCATTTCTCAATCCCACCACAATCGTTGTCCTTGTTGCACGTTCCTGTCGGACAGTTGTTTGCATCCAATGTCTTGTTGGGAGTGCACTTTCCCGTCTTAGTCAGTATGCCGCAGTTCTTTCCCGAAAACGCTTCCAGACACGTGCATCTGTACGAATTGCTAGGCGTGTCGATGGTACAAGTTCCGCTGTACAGACAGGGGAACGAAGCGCATGCGTTGAACGTGCTACAGTTCTTCCCAAGATAACCCTGTTTGCAAGAACACGTGTACCAGTTGCCCGTATTAAGGCACGCTGCCCCGTTCTGGCATGGTTTGTCTCTGCAAAAGTCCCTTATTTCGCAAGAGTCCCCCAGGTACCCATCTGGACAGGTGCAGTTGAAGGAACTGTAGTGGTTAGTGCAGGTTCCAGAATTCTGGCACGGTTTGTCTCTGCAAAAGTCCCTTATTTCGCAAGAGTCTCCCAAGTACCCATCTGGACAGGTGCAATTGAAGAAACTGTTGTGGTTGTTGCAGATTCCAGAATTCAGGCACGGTTTGTATCTGCAAAAGTTTCTTATTTCGCAAGAGTCCCCTAGGTACCCATCTTGACAGGTGCAATTGAAGGAACTGTTGTGGTTGTTGCAGATTCCAGAATTCTGGCACGGTTTGTCTCTGCAAAAGTCCCTTATTTCGCAAGAGTCTCCCAAGTACCCATCTGGACAGGTGCAATTGAAGGAACTGTTGTAGTTATTGCAGGTTCCAGAATTCTGGCACGGTTTGTCTCTGCAAAAGTCCCTTATTTCGCAAGAGTCCCCTAGGTACCCATCTTGACAGGTGCAATTGAAGGAACTGTAGTGGTTAGTGCAGGTTCCAGAATTCTGGCACGGTTTGTCTCTGCAAAAGTCCCTTATTTCGCAAGAGTCCCCCAGGTACCCATCTGGACAGGTGCAGTTGAAGGAACTGTAGTGGTTAGTACAGGTTCCAGAATTCTGGCACGGTTTGTCTCTGCAAAAGTCAATTATTTCGCAAATGTCTCCCAAGTACCCATCTGGACAGGTGCAATTGAAGGAATTGTTGTGGTTGTTGCAGATTCCAGAATTCTGGCACGGTTTGTCTCTGCAAAAGTCCCTTATTTCGCAAGAGTCTCCCAAGTACCCATCTGGACAGGTGCAATTGAAGGAACTGTAGTGGTTAGTGCAGGTTCCAGAATTCTGGCACGGTTTGTCTCTGCAAAAGTCAATTATTTCGCAAGAGTCCCCCAGGTACCCATCTGGACAGGTGCAATTGAAGGAACTGTAGTGGTTAGTGCAGGTTCCAGAATTCTGGCACGGTTTGTCTCTGCAAAAGTCAATTATTTCGCAAGAGTCTCCCAAGTACCCATCTGGACAGGTGCAATTGAAGGAATTGTTGTGGTTGTTGCAGATTCCAGAATTCTGGCACGGTTTGTCTCTGCAAAAGTCCCTTATTTCGCAAGAGTCCCCTAGGTACCCATCTTGACAGGTGCAATTGAAGGAACTGTAGTGGTTAGTGCAGGTTCCAGAATTCTGGCACGGTTTGTTTCTGCAAAAGTCCCTTATTTCGCAAGAGTCCCCCAGGTACCCATCAGGACAGGTGCAATTGAAGGAACTGTAGTGGTTAGTACAGGTTCCAGAATTCTGGCACGGTTTGTCTCTGCAAAAGTCCCTTATTTCGCAAGAGTCTCCCAAGTACCCATCTGGACAGGTGCAATTGAAGGAACTGTAGTGGTTAGTGCAGGTTCCAGAATTCTGGCACGGTTTGTCTCTGCAAAAGTCCCTTATTTCGCAAGAGTCCCCCAGGTACCCATCTGGACAGGTGCAATTGAAGGAACTGTAGTGGTTAGTACAGGTTCCAGAATTCTGGCACGGTTTGTCTCTGCAAAAGTCAATTATTTCACAAGAGTCCCCCAGGTACCCATCTGGACAGGTGCAATTGAAGGAACTGTAGTGGTTATTGCAGATTCCAGAATTCTGGCACGGTTTGTCTCTGCAAAAATCCCATATTTCGCAAGAGTCCCCCAGGTACCCATCTGGACAGGTGCAATTGAAGGAACTGTAGTGGTTAGTACAGATTCCAGAATTCTGACATGGATTTGAAAAACACGTGTCCCTTTTGTCTGTACAGTCGACGCCATACCATTGTATAGGATCCGTATAACATTGGCAAGTAAAATAGTTATAGGACACAGCGTCAGTCCACTTTTCAGTACAATTTGAATGATCTAAAGGACAGTACTCACACTCCTTTGGGGGATACAAGTATAGCACTACTAACTCAAAAGCAGGATTCGTCTGTTTTCCATAGTTTATAAAGTTAAAGCACAGTGTAGTGGTGGAAAAAGCAACTAATGGATATTCTGTTTTACTGTTGCACAGAGTGAGATTATTTCCTCTCGTTTTAAAGCCATCCGCGTAGGCAAAAATATAGTCTTGGTTACACCTGAGGTCCCTGTTACCCAAGCCAAAGTACAATTTTCTATCAGCGTCAGTGCTATTGGGCGTGAAACAGATTTCTCCAAGTAGTGAGTCGGAGCCGTTGTCTCTATACAGTAGCGGATCTCCTATAATCGACATGTTTTGAGCAGGAAGATTTAAACGTTGGCTTTCTTCTTTATAGGGATGCATCGTTTGAACATTATCTGGAAACTTTAGGTTCCATACTCTGCAATTTACGCTTGTCAGAAGGAAACATAGCAAATCTACGCATAAACCCAGCTTCTTTGTTTTCTCGAGCATACTATTTCTCGAGTCAGATTTAAATGAGCTCAAAGCTGAGTTGCAAAGAACCGACGAGTTAGTGGAACGTTACATATGAGAAAATCACAGTTTCTTCCACAAACGTACCAGTCCCCAGATGTAGAAGAAACCGTTTGGAACTTTGAGACTTTATAGGCCATTTAGAACGGCGCGCAATGCAACAATGGCAAATGCGTGGTTATTATTAATACAATGTCACTTTTATATTTTGTTATTTCCATGAACTGTTTGATTACAATTTGCATGTGATTTTATAACGCAATTAATTTTTTCCAGTGTATTACATATATTACTGCAATTTTTATTGATTATTGAAACAATATGTTTTTTGCTATTTTGATATTTTGATGCATGGTTAACATTACTATTATTATTATTTTTATTTTGTCATTTCGATGCACTGTTTTCTTCAAATTAAACAAGGGTGAGCATCGAACGAGTTTTTTAAGTTCGAATTCGATTCGAATATAAAATTATGCATTCGAACAATTCAGCACTTCAGCCACACACACACACACGTTCTTTATCGTTAAAATGTTTGAAAAAGTGCGCACTTAGCCCAATTTAGCTGCAGTTTCTGTGCAAAACTTTTAACAAATTAATGGCGGTTTTACTGCAGAACAAAATCAAGTAATATGCGTGATCTTTGCAAGGCCACTTTTTACTAGTGGTTCGAAAATCTTTCAAACTCAATTCGAGTTCGATTCGGATTCGAAATTCTGAAATTCGGTTCGATTCGAATTCGCTTTCTGGTGGCGAATGCTCTCCCCTAATATTAAATAAGTCTCGCATAAAGCTGCAACTAGTGTCACATAATTAGCCATACTAATTGATGTTGCACAAACAGGGATGACTGATGGGTGACCTCTTGGTCTTTCGCCATTCTCTCTAAATTATCATAGTAGCATTATTCTCATAAAAATATTGTTATATCATATTAGAGAGACGAATAAATTGAATTGAATTGAATTGCGTGAAGAACAACGCACATTCAAATGCTACCATTTTTTTTTTACTAAATTCAAAGTTAGTGAAAAGAAAGTTTGTTGCTGCTATAGTTTCATTAGGATAAACAAATTTGTCTTGAATTCTTTTGCAGTCATTTATTGCTTTTAAAATGAGCAAACGAGGAAAAACAAACCAAAAGAAAAACGTGCACAAAACAGAATTCAATAGCAAGCGTGATACAGGCCGCCATTTTTTCATCATTTGTTGGTGTCGCATAGTTCAACCGTTCAACGTGTTATTCAGTAATTAAATTTTTTTCTACAGTTTTATACATTTCAGTTTTGTATTTTAACTCTTTTTCTGTAGGAATATGTCAAATTTAGTAAGTAGTTACTAAGCTATTTAATAGTTTATTAATCAGAAATAGGTGCTGCACGGTGGTAAAGAAGCAGCTCTTGTGAAACCAAATAATAAAATAAACAAAAATACGCAAAATTGATTATTATTATGTCAACAAGAGAAAGAATTATAGAAAAAACAGAGAAGTAAAGAGGGTAAAAATGAACAAAAGGGAAGAAAAGCAAAATGGAAAGGGATTATTTTGTCCTAAATCTTGATTATGGACGTAATTTTGGTTATGCCAAATTTTATGTTGTCACTGTGCGTCAGATACACATAAGAATTTGATGACGATGTTGACTGCATTGTACACCTAAGCTGCTTTATGTTGTCACCGTTTGTCAGATACACATAAGAATTTGATGACGATGTTGACTGCATTGTACACCTAAGCTGCTTTATGTTGTCACCGTTTGTCAGATACACATAAGAATTTGATGACGATGATGACTCCATTGTACACCTAAGCTCTTTTGTGTTGTCACAGTGCGTCAGATACAATTAAGAATTTGATGACGATGTTGACTGCATTGTACACCTAAGCTCTTTTGTGTTGTCACCATGCGTCAGATACACATAATAATTTGATGACGATGTTGACTGCATTGTACACCTAAGCGCCTTTATGTTGTCACCATGTGTCAGATACAATTAAGAATTTGATGACGATGATGACTCCATTGTACACCTAAGCTCTTTTGTGTTGTCACCGTGCGTCAGATACACATAATAATTTGATGACGATGATGACTGCATTGTAGACCTAAGCTCCTTTGTGTTGTCACCGTGCCACACATACAGTTTTACTCTCTTTTGGAAAAAGCATATTGGCTTCAGAACCTTTTACTTTTGGCTTCAGAACCTGAGCTGTTCTTTCCTGTGTATATATTGCATTGTAGCTTTATAACTTGTATTGACATTAATAACTAGAACATAGAGTCATAGATGTAGCAAATGTACATTCTGTTCTCACTGATAGAATTTCCAACCAGAAGACATTCCTCTTTATGAAGTGATGTTGCATTAAGTGTCGTATCCTTTAAAATTTTATTTTAACATTTTTCGATTCTGCATAGTTCATTTAGGCTGAGTGGAATTTTGCGAAATTAGTAACATTGTTAACATTTCCATGAATGTGTTTCACATTAGAAGAAGACCGGACGATTGCTTAGACTCAATCTTATTTTAATTTACTGTCCAAAATATACATTTTCTTACCTACAAAAGTTATCAATTGTTTCTTATACTTTGAATAATTAAGTTAATTAACGGTAACCGAACAACACAGCTATTGCTTACGTCAGAAACTATTAACTAACAGAAAGTGTTAGAGTACTGTTTAAATGAGTGATGTCACGAAAATGGGCTCTACGTCATACGACGTCAGAAACTAACACTGCAGTTCATGATCACAGTTATCACGGTACCGCCTTCTATTTGTCAGCCACGCGAATGTGACAAAAAGGCGTCCTTGCCAATCTTAGTGATTTCACTGCGTAGCTTTGAAAGTTTAACAAAATTTGAGTATTCGAGGTAATTATTGCTTAATCTAAGCTTTGATTTAAAAAAAAAGCTATTGTGGTTTTCAATATTTTAAAGCAGCCTTTATTCTGAACTAATGTTTACACAATCATCAGGTTTTTCTTTAACAAGTTAAAGTTTGTTGTACTTATGATAATCTGCTGGTATTTCACGCTGTTTTTTTTCATTTTTTGTTATAACCAACAGATGATTTTGAAGATTTCTGCTGTGCTCGTTGTTGATTGTGTGTGACTGCATCTTCCTATTTATCCATGTCATTGTCAAGGGATGTTAATTTTGAAGTGCTCTGTGGACCTTGCTGTTGGTGAGTTGAAGTTAGACTTTTCACTCTCTCTTTGCCTTTTGGGGCCGAATCTTCTGCTCTTTTTTCTGCAGTTTTTTGGGCACTTGGCGGCGCTTTGTCCACTCTATTTTTGCTACGTGAAAGTGATGACTTTGAAGATTTCTGAAGACTTGTGCGCTTATCGTTCGAGGACACTTCTTTCTTCCGGACATCTTTGACTTTGTTGTTTTGCCGGACACTGGCTGCAGACCTCTGATCGTCTGCGTCATTGACCGCTTCCCGGTCTACTTCCCGTTTCCGGCGCGAATATAAGCTCATCCCTGCAAGCAAAATAGCTATGTACAAAAATGCCAAGACTATACCAAGTGCTCCAAAGGTACTAAGTGAAGTTGATTTTTGTGTGACTTGCTCAGGCTCATAAGGCGCTGGAGGACGAGTACATATCTTCCCACAGGAGTCAACCTTACAGCACTTCTCAATTCCATCGCAGTCGTTATCTTTACTGCATTTTTTATCCCTTTTTCGACATTTGCGTTCATCGACAGACGTGACGGTGGCGCACGTCCAATTCTTAGTCAGTATGCTGCAGTTCTTTCCTGAAAATGCATCCAGGCACTTACACGTGTACGCGTTGTCTTCATTAGTGCAGGTTCCGCCATAGAGACATGGGTACAGAGAACATGGATCAGATAATTTACATTGAGTTCCTTGATATCCTTGAGGGCATGTGCAAACATACCCATCAAGCGTATTGTCACACGATCCCCTATTGTGACAAGGATTTGAAGAACACGGGTTAAATGTGCTGCAATTGGCCCCAATATACCCAGGCGAACAGTAGCATCTGAACCAGTTGCCCGTATTTTTACATGTCCCACCATTCTGACAGGGAGTGTTCCTGCAAAAATCTATTATTTCGCAGCGTTCTCCCTGATAACCGTTTGGACAGGTGCAATGGAAGGCACTGTAGGAGTTTTTGCACACTCCCTTATTTCGACATGGCATGGAGAAACACAAGTCTCTTTTGTCTTTGCAGTCAACGCCATGCCACTGTATGGCTCCCTGCTTGCAGAAACAAAAGTAGTATATCTCGCTGGTTTGTAGATCTTGTTTTTCGAGACATTTTGAATTCTCTCCACAGAAACCTTCACACTGCTTCAAGGGATACATGTACTGCAGCACGAGCTCAAAAGCAGCATTCGACCGTATCCGTTTTCTTCTGAACCGGAAGCAAAACGTTTCGTATTCCGAAAGAATCAACTTAAAATCTTTGTCCTTATTGCACAACGTTCCTCGTGTCCCTACTTGTGAAAAATTCGTCTCGTATACGTCGATGAAATCGGTATCGCAGGGCATGTGCATATTGTGGAAACCAAAGTACAACTTGCGGTGTGGGTCGCTTCCGTTTGTGGTGAAACACACTTCTCGTGGTAGCGAGTCGGAGCCATTGTCCACGTGCAGTAGTGGGTCGCCGACAATAGACATGTTTTGAGCAGGAAGTTCTATAAGTTGGCTTCCTTCTTTGTAGGGATACATCGTTAAAATATTGTGTGGAAATTTTATGTTCCAGTCTCTAGAACTTGTTCTTTTGCAAATGAAATACGCTAAAACTGCCCAGACTAACAGGTTCGCCATTTTTTCGATTACTCCATTTTGAAGCCGATTTCATAGCAATCTAAGTCTTCAGTAGCTACATAAAATAGCAAAAATAAAATTACTGGAACAAGTTGGTGTCTGTTCAGACTGTTGAGAAGTGTGAACACATTAGTATAACAGACTTACATGTTTTGGGGCAAACTAAGATGTACCCCGCCTAGATTAACTCGCTGTCTGACTTCTTCTAGAGTAGATGAAGTTGGTCCAAGAATATTCATAAATGAATGCATGTTCTAATTAAGACTTGGTTTGAGCGAATCTAGGCGAAAATGGGACAAGAATAAAATGGCATAGGAAAAATGGCACAAATGGAAAAGTAGGTAAAATGGCACAAAATGGAAAAGTAGGTAAAAGTGGCACAGGAAAATGGCACAGATGAAAAAGTAGATAAAATGGAACAGAAAAAATGGCACAAATGGAAAAGTAGGTAAAATGACACAGGAAAAATGGCACAAATGGAAAAGTAGATAAGAATGGCACAGGAAAAAATGGCACAAATGGAAAAGTAGATAAGAATGGCACAGGAAAAAATGGCACAAATGGAAAAGTAGGTAAAAATGGCACAGGAAAAATGGCACAGATGGAAAAGTAGGTAAAAATGGCACAGAAAAAATGGCACAAATGGAAAAGTAGACAAAATGGCATAAGAAAAATGGCACAGATGGAAAAGTAGGTAAAAATGGCATAGGAAAATGGCACAGATGAAAAAGTAGATAAAATGGAACAGAAAAAATGGCACAAATGGAAAAGTAGGTAAAACGACACAGGAAAAATGGCACAAAATGGAAAAGTAGGTAAAAATGCACAGGAAAATGGCACAGATGGAAAAGTAGACAAAATGGCATAAGAAAAATGGCACAGATGGAAAAGTAGGTAAAATGGCACAGAAAAAATGGCACAAATGGAAAAGTAGACAAAATATCATAAGAAAAATGGCACAGATTGAAAAGTAGGTAAAATGGCATAGGAAAAAATGGCAGAAATGGAAACGTAGGAAAAAGAGGCACGCTTAGTAAAATGGTTTATTTGTGTTAATTTAGTATCATATTAGAACTAGAAGTAAACAAATGTTCTTATTGATTCATTAGTAATAATGGTTATGAAAAACAAGGTACAAAGGAATGTATGAAAGTTCCACGATTTACCTGTTTAATAGAGCTTTCCTTTAGAAGCTCTCCCTGCTTTGCATAGTACAGTTAACAGATAATCAAAACACCTCGTCCGAAAATGAAGCCAAGTCTCATCACGTACTACAGTTTGTTTCTTAATAATTTTATTATTTTCTTATACTGAAATTATTTGATCAAAGCAATGCACGTGTCATTTTCTCCTGCTTTTTCCTGTGCCCGTATTATCTTTGGCGTTTTTACCATGCCATTTTTCCTGTTGCATTTTTAGCTTCTTTTCCATTTGTGCCATTTTCCTGTGTCATTTTTACCTACTTTTCCATTTTGTGCCATTTTTCCTGTGCCATTATACCCACTTTTACATTTGCGCCATTTTGCTGTGCCAGTTTTACCTACTTTCCATTTCTGCCATTTCCTGTGCCATTTTTACCACTTTCCCATTTTGTGCCATTTTTCCTGTGCCATTTTACCTACTTTTCCATTTTGTGCCATTTTTCCTGCGCCATTTTACCTACTTTTCCATTTTGTGCCATTTTTCCTGCGCCATTTTACCTACTTTCCCATTTTGTGCCATTTTTCCTGTGCCATTTTACCTACTTTCCCATTTTGTGCCATTTTTCCTGTGCCATTTTACCTACTTTTCCATTTTGTGCCATTTTTGCTGTGCCATTTTTAACTACTTTTCCATTTGGTGCCATTTTTCCTGTGCCATTGCACCTACTTTACCAGTTGTGCCATTTTCCGTTGTGTCGTTTTTACTGCTCACCGGCTTGAATATGACTAGATTCTGTGAAAATGCAACCACAAACACTTGAAAAGTTGTCTTTGAAGTCTTGCTGGTGACAATTTTAACCCTTAGCCGACCATGGTGGGGTAAAAAATATCCCAAACCTGTTAGCTCACATTTTTTATGTTGATGCACACAGCGAAAAATTTTCAAACTAGTAGCAATTAAATATTTTTCTATTTGTTATGCAACCTTGGTTTTGTTTGAAAGTATTATTTATTATTTTTTACGAAACCCTGGTACCAGATACTACCTGATGTTGGGGTGATTTGTTAGCCCCTTGGTTTCTATGTAGGTAAAATTTTGGAATTTACTTTGCAGTATTTTTCTTTCTGGTAGCAATGTGTGCTTACATTTAAAACTCAGAAGTGCTGAGAACCTCCAATTCGGCCTACAATTCTGCAAAGAGTTTTTCTAACGATCTGTTGAGGAAATGTCATACTAAAGTTCGTGAACATTCTTCATTCAGCAATATGGCGGAAACTTTAGCTGTATGGGTGACTAAGCTTAAGCTGATCAAAATGAAATTTCAAAAGATCTTTTAAAAGTAAGGACGAAGTGGATGTCTTTCCACAAGACTTGAAAAACCAAGCATAAATAATATATTGCAATGGTAGAAAGCCTCTTTTAATCATTGGTGCCCTCATATATCTGTGCCAACTTGTCTCAGAACTTGGTTTTTACTAATAGAAGCACCTTAACAATAGAGGGTGAATTTACCAGTTAGTCATTCTGTCCAGTTGGTAACACATATTAAGCAAAAATTTCGTGGGGTAATTTTTACTCCCTTTGGTTTTTATTGTAATATAAAAATCCGTTGGACGGCTAAGGGTTAAACTAAAAACCTTCTGGGGCCGCTAGCTTCTGTTAGATTTCCACAGTAGTAAAAATAAAGATCATTACTACAAAATTTAGCAAATTATTTTACCTGTGTCATATGCTGCAGCACGTCCATTCGAATTTGTCATTTTGTTTTAAAAGTTTGAAGGAGTCACATGCAAGTAATAATTACAAATGGTTCATATGTATAAGCGAGAGTTATAGAAAATAAAATAACTTTAAAATCTAAAACGCAAATTATTTCACTGTCTATTATTCGCGAAAAACTTCAACAAAACATTGTCATCCCTGAAGCGCCACATGCTCCAAACTATAAGAACGGAGAACAATCATTTTCAAAAGAGGAAAGAAACCCGTTTCTTTGTTGCGTCATAAATTAGCTTAGAATTTCATTGTTTTCAAATTATCAATTTTATACCCTCATGTAAAAGTGAAAGCACTAGCACAAAAGCATTCCGTAGAACCTAACTTTAGTATACACATTAGTTGTACAAAGCGGCGACTCGTAAGTAAAGTTACCGGAGGTGCAGTTTCAAAAAATTTTTTAGCAATTGTTTTAATACTGTGTAAAACCAAACAAACATACGTAATTTTAATGTTATACTTGTAATTTTCAACAAGCAAACATATGAAAGTTTATACAAGAATCAGTAGACATTTCCAATCTTTCGTCCAAGATTCAACTGTATAATATATTTTTGTGTCATCCCAGTTGTAACTAGAGGTTTTCATTGGCTGTGTCTGGTTAGGCTTTCCAATCTTTCTATCTAAGATTCAACTGTGTAACATATTTTTGTGAAATCCCAGCTGCAACAGCTGTAACTAGAGGTTTTCATTGGTTGTGTCTGGTTAGGCTTTCCAATCTTTCAATCCAAGATTCAGCTGTGTAACATACTTTTGTGTAATCCCAGCTGCAACAGCTGTAATAGAGGTTTTCTTTGACTGTATCTAGTTCTCAATCACTGTCCAAAAGCTCCCACAAAAGAAATGCAGACGCTCATGATCTGCCTTTGACTCATTTTTGTTGGCTTTTTTTCATTGCGGTACGTCTAGTCAACGAAGGCCATATCTTGGTCGTTCGTGTCGGGTTCATTTTTCACGTCTTCTACCTCACTCTTGGCTGTGTCACAAGAAGCTAGGTCTTCGTCAATTGCACCTGGTTCATTGTCAATATCATCTTCATTGCTTTTGGTCGTGACGTAAGAATCTAGATCTTGGTCATCTGTTACATGTACTTTTGCTCAAATGTGTCGCTTACACAATGTAATTGAAATTGCTAACAGAACAAGCGCATAGAGAAATCCCAAACTGAGGCCAAGAATTTTAAATAAGCCAAGAGAAATTTTTTCGACCGTTTCTAGATATTCTGATGGAAGAGTGCAAATTTTCTCACAAGGGTCAACTTTACAGCACTTTTCAATTCCACCGCAGTCGTTATCTTTGTTACAAGATGCTTTTGGACATTTGCTTTTCACCAGTTTTTCACTACCAGGACACACACCTTTCTTGATCAGTACACCGCAGTTCACACCAGAAAATACTTTCAGGCACTCACAGCTGTATGTGCTATTTACATTTGTGCATGTTCCGCTGTAGAGACATGGGAATGAGGAACAAGGATCAGTTAGATTACAGTTGGTCCCCATGTATCCGACTGCACGTGAACACGTATATGATTCTGTCGCATTTAAATTATTGCATGTTCCACCATTCTGGCATGGATTTGAAGAACAAGGAACAAACGTTTCACAATTATCTCCAACATATCCTTCTTCACAAGAACATGCATACGAGTTGGTCATATTTGTGCATGTTCCACCGTTCTGGCATGGATTTGAAGAACAGGGAACAAACGTTTCACAATTATCTCCAACATATCCTTCTTCGCAAGAACATGCATACGAGTTGGTCATATTTGTGCATGTTCCACCGTTCTGGCATGGATTTGAAGAACAAGGAACAAACGTTTCACAATTATCTCCAACATATCCTTCTTCGCAAGAACATGCATACGAGTTGGTCATATTTGTGCATGTTCCACCGTTCTGGCATGGATTTGAAGAACAGGTGTCAAAGGATTCACAGTTATCTCCAACATATCCTTCTTCACAAGAGCACGTGTATGTGTCCAGCATATTTGTGCATGTTCCACCACTCTGACATGGATTTGACGAACATGAGTCAAATGTTTCACAATTATATCCAACATATCCTTTTTCACAAGAGCAGGTGTATTTGTCCGGCATATTTGTGCATGTTCCACCACTTTGACATGGATTTGAAGAACAGGGGTCAAATGTCTCGCAATTATATCCAACATATTCTTTTTCACAAGAGCAGGTGTAATGGTCCGGCATATTTGTGCATGATCCACCATTCTGACATGGAGTCGAAGAGCAAGGATCAAATGTGCTGCACAACTCATCAACATAACCAACTGGGCATGTACAATTAAAAGCACTGTAGTAATTATCACATGTTCCGGAGTTCTGACATGGCATAGAGAAGCAAGGATTTCTTCGGTCGTCACAGACTGGCCCAATCCATTGTATGACGCTTCGGTTGCACTTGCAAATATAGTAGTAAAAATCGAGCTCCTTTTGAGTACTGCATTCGGCAACGTTGTCTCCACATTCTTCACATGATAATGAAGGATGACGGACTTCGATTACTATCTCAACAGCAGGATTTGTTGCTGCTTCCTTTCTTTTAAAGGAAACACATAGTGTCGGTAATGATGTAGATAATCCAACTTGATACCAGCTTACGTGTTTGTTACAAAAATTCTTAGATCTCCCTTTATGACCTGATGTTAAATTTGCCGAATATATGTATACTGAGTCGTCATTGCCACATGGAAGGTCCATGTTCCGCAAACCAAAGAATATCGCTTGCCTGGGGTCACTGGAATCTTTTGTAACACACACTTCTCGTAGGAGAGAGTTGGACCCGTTGTCATTGTACTGCATCGGTTCAGCTATGATAGATACATTTTGAGCTAGAAGTTCCTCTTGATAGTTTTTATTTCCGTCCTTATACGGATACAATACTTTAAAATTATTTGGATATTTCTTATTCCAGGGTCTAGTGCTTAAAGTGTTTTTAAAAAGACACAACAAAAATAGCGATGCAAACAATTTCTTCATTTTGCTACCATTTAATTTAGAACACCTAATTCTAAATGAGTGACATTCTTCTAGCTATTCGAAATTGTTAAAAGATAATAAGCAGCAACAATGAACTTTCCAGGAAAAAACTCGTTCGAACCGAATTCGAACGCCCCAAATTCACTATGAATGTTACGCTATTGGACCCTACACTAATATTTTTACTTTATTACAAACAAGAAAAAAGAATCTTCATACTGAAAAGTTGACAACTACATGTTTTCACACTTAAATTTGTGCTATCGATTTAAAACTAAAATATACACGCCGTGGTTGCAAAATTGATTTTTTATGGACTTTCCAGGACAGTGTTATGTCAGTAATGTGTAGCCCAAGATTGTGATGACCCTGATCCTGTATTTCCTCTAGGGGAATCGAAGAGGGGGCATGCTGCGTTAATTTTACATCTCATAACAAAAGGGAGCTAGTATCATAGTCTCTAAATGTATGGATGCAGATTGGCCTAAGGCGGATGTTAAAAATACGGGGGAATATGGTCTATTTGCACTCTATACACTAGTGGATCTGAAGAAAAAGAAAGATCAAATAGCAGATATTAAAATAATTAATCAAACAATTTAATCATCAACAAATTCCAAGTGATTCGAGTTAAGCAAAAGTTCAGTAATAACAAAGATATAGCAATATTGCCAAAGCTTGGGGTTAGTAGGGTATATACGTTTGCATGAAGTTCATGTCTGCCAACTATGTACCTAGGTTTTTTTGGAACACTTTTTCTTTAAAGCGAACAGTTTGTAGAACGGTAGCAATACGTCGTAATATAACCTCTGCGTTTGAATACAGTTGTGATTCCAAGCTTCGTCAGAGAAACTACCAATTAGTCTTTATACAGCAAGTAGCATCGAAGAACATTAGGCTAGTAAACGTGATGTTTACGTTATCAGCGTGACGTTAGTTATGATCGTAACAAAAACGAAAAGTACCTGTTACCACCCTGGATGTGGTTCTGTAGTAGGTCGATCCATTTGTCAGTCAGTGGCTAACTCCACTACTGCAGACTTCAGGCCAGCATCTCTGGGACAACTCTGGTTGACGACCACAGGTTACAACAACTAGGCTCTCACAGTATCACCATGTACATTACACACCATATCTTGTGTGAAAATTTCTAGTACGGCATATAACTTCACAGAGACGAGTAAACGACCTGTCTCGTTCTCTGTCAAGGTGCCGTCTATATTTTAACAGTGTAGAACGAAGTTCATCGAGAAGCCACTCGCTTAAAGAGCTATAATTTTATTCACCTGTGCACTTTCGTAAACCTTGACTTAGCTACTGCGTTACAGCCACGATAGGGCAGACAAGAGTGGGTCAGAGGGAATTCAAAAGGGGGTTTGTTAGTAGGTGCCTACATCCTAATAAAATATCAATAATTAATAATACAATTAACTATCACTGCCAGTAGCTAAATATCATACATATCAACTAATTAAACATACAGTATGAATAGGGCTTAATGTTGCATAAGCATAATGTGAGAACTATTAAATATAGGGCGAAACATGACAACGATATTTAAAGTTGTCTGTCGTGGTTGGATTGTGATTTCACATGGAAATATAAAAGTCGATAGGAATAGTGCAAGGTGGCTAGAGATTAACATATATTTTGCTTTGTCATAACTATCTTTGAGCTTATTTGCTGCATCCAGGAATTGCATCCATTTTTGTTAGTTCTGCATTGACTTTAAGTTATAATCTAGTTATGTTAGACACAATTAGAAGTATCGTTAATATACATTAAGAAAAATAAAGGCACAAGGGCAGATCCTTGTGGCAGCCCACATTTTACATCTGTAATTTCCGTGTAAGAGTTATTGATGAAAGTAAATTGTTTCCTACTTTGTAAATATTATTTAATAATTTCTAGTTTGGATTAATACATTTTCGTAAGTATGGTTTGCATCGACATAACGATGTATAAAACGTGTAAATTTAAACTCCCGCGATGACCGTTAGGCGCAGCCATTTCAATGGTAGGTCATTTGAAACAAGTTTTGATAACATTAAGTAAAGGTTGAAAAAATAATAAGAGTGTTCATAGCACACATCTTGCTAACTAAGTAAAATTTTAAATTACTGTGTCTTTTCATCAAGATTAAAAATTCCTTTTTTACTAGTGAGTGGCGCGCCCTGGAGGGTGAGTCAGCGACATTTTACCAATTGGCATAAACATTTTGAATTATTAGTGTAGTTACATAAGTCTTTCCAGCGGATAAGTGAAATGCTAAGTAATATAGATTTGCATGGAAAGATCTTGGGACGCAATTTAACATTTCTTTTTATTCCCCTAATTTACGTGGCGTAGTGAGTAGTATTGGAACAGTATTGCAAAAGATTTAAAATGAAGACAAAAAATTCCTTTCAACACGAACACGATATACGTATAAAAATGCTGCAAAGTAATGTAATTATAAAGGCGACTTTTCTGTAACCTACTTCAGGTACCCCTTTTCTTGTCCTTTTAAACCAAATTCCCCTCGCCAAGGAAATAAGCCATTGCACATGCGCACGTGCATTCGTCAGATAACATAACAAAATTGCTGATTCAATCTAGTCATTTAATCTAGGATATTACATACTTCCATACAGACAGTAATGTGCATTGTATACTGCCTGCAGTAGGATTTTCTACAACTGAGTAAAAAAGTTTCCAGCAATAATTTAGCTGTTCCTGTGTGAAGTTAGTCTGGACTTTCTATCTTTATTTGTTGTCTACTGATCGACCTTCTAGCCATTCATAGTCTGTGTCTGATTCTTCCTCTTCCTGTTTTCTTTGTGATTCTTCTTCCTCGTTTAACCACGTTGAAGATACCACAGCAGGTTGTATTTGCATTCGTCGTAGATGAAGTGTAGTTAAGCCTGTTATCAAAATAATAATGTATAGAAAAGACATAGTGATGCCAAAATTCCAAATATGTTCAGCGATGCCTTCTGGGTTTTTTCCATCAGCTTTTAAGTAACCTGGTGGACGAATGCAGATTTTGCCACAAGATTCGTACTCACAGCATTTTTCAATTCCACCACAATCATTATCGGTGCTACAAGACGCAGTTAGACATTTGCTTTAATCAAGTTTCTCCCTACTGGGACATACTCCTTCCTTAATCAGTATGTTGCAATTTTCACCAGAAAAAGGTTCGAGACATTTACACCTGTAAATGCTGTCTTCACTAGTGCATGTTCCACTGTACAGACATGGAAAAGAGGTACACGGATCAGATAAGTGGCAATTGGTACCTTGATATCCTTGTGCACGTGAACAAATGTATGCCTCAGTCATATATGCTTTAATACACGTTCCACCATTCTGACATGGATTTGAAGAGCAATGATCAAATACGTTACAGTTAGTTCCTGTATACCCTTGTGCACAAGAGCATGTGTATGAGTTCGTCATATTATTGCAGGTTGTACCATTTTGACATGGATTTGAAGAGCAAGGATCAAATACGTTACAGTTAGTTCCTGTATACCCTTGTGCACAAGAGCATGTGTATGAGTTCGTCATATTATTGCAGGTTCCACCATTCAGACATGGATTTGAAGAGCAAGGATCAAATACGTTACAGTTAGTTCCTGTATACCCTTGTGCACAAGAGCATGTGTATGAGTTCGTCATATTATTGCATGTTCCACTATTTTGACATGGATTTGAAGAGTAAGGATCAAATACGTTACAGTCAGTTCCTGCATATCCTTGTGCACAAGAGCATGTGTATGAGTTCGTCATATTATTGCATGTTCCACCATTTTGACACGGATTTGAAGAGCACGGATCAAATACGTCACAGTTAGTTCCTGTATACCCTTGTGCACAAGAGCACGTGTATGAGTTCGTCATATTATTGCATGTTCCACCATTTTGACACGGATTTGAAGAGCAAGGATCAAATGCGTTACAATTAGTTCCTGTATACCCTTGTGCACAAGAGCATGTGTATGAGTTCGTCATATTGTTGCAGGTTCCACCATTTTGACATGGATTTGAAGAGCAAGGATCAAATACGTTACAGTCAGTTCCCGTATATCCTTTTCACAAGAGCATGTGTATGAGTTCGTCATACTATTGCAGGTTCCACCATTTTGACATGGATTTGAAGAGCAAGGATGAAATACGTTACAATTACTTCCAATATATCCTTGTGCACAAGAGCACATATATGTGTCAGTTGAATTTTTGCATGAACCACCATTCAGACATGGATTTGAAGAGCACGGATGAAATACGTTACAATTACTTCCAATATAACTTTGTGCACAAGTACAAATGCATGAGACAGTTGTATATTCGCATGAACCACCATTCAGACATGGATTTGAAGAACAAGGGTCGATTATATTACAGTTAGTTCCAGTATATCCTTGTGCACAAGAGCAAGTGTATGAATCAATTGAATTTTCGCACGAACCACCATTCAGACACGGATTTGAAGAGCAGTGGTCAAACGTGTCACAGTTGTTTCCGGTATATCCTTGCACGCAGTTACAAATGGACGGAAAGTTGTATTTTCACATGAACCGCCATTCAGACACGGACTCGAAGAGCACGGATCAAATGTGTCACAATTAGTTCCTGTGTATCCTTCCGCACACATACATCTGTATGTAGGCGCGTATCTAGGCGTGTAGCTATTTACACACGATGCACCATTCTGACATGGCTTTGAAGCACAAGGAATGGTCATATCACTATAATAATGACCACTCGCTGCACTGAAACTGGGGCAATTGAAATCATCGTAATAATTATTGCATGTTTCAGACTCTTGACAGGGCAATGAGAGACAAACTTCTCGACACTGTATAGAGTCTCTCTCGCATCTGCAGTCGTCGTAAGGAAATGGTGCCTTACGTCTTTGAACACAATCTCTAGAATTTTCTCTACAATCAGCACAAGTACTAGAGAGTTGCTGAACTTGGACAACCAGTTCAAAAACAGGATTTGTTCCTGATTGCAGTACATATCTTCTGAAGTTCAAACATAGCATTGGCAGTTCAGATAGTCCAATGGGAAACCATCTCTTGTTACACAGTTTTCTAGCATTTTTGAAAGTTGCAAAACTCGTCGAATACACGCTTACATAGTTGGCATCACACGGAAGATCAGCACTCCGCAAACGAAAGTACAACTTTTGCTCGGGGTCACTAACGTTTCTTATGAAACATACTTGTCTCAAGACCAAAAATGAATCAATGTCTTTGTAAAAGAGTGTGTCAGCTATAAGAGAAACGTTTTAAACAGGTCGTAATTGTGGACTATCTGTTCTATAGGGATACATTGTAATAACGTTATTTGGAACATTAACATTTAATTCTCTGCTGGTAATTATCCTACTGGAAGAATAAAGCAAAAGCACCAGAACTAATGTTTCCTCCATTTTTGCTGTCAGTTATTTTAGAGATTATCTTAAATGAATCACATTTTCCTGCTGACTAATGAAAGTGGACAAAAATACTTAAAACAGCGATTGGAAGGGCTAATGTTTGTGATAGAGCTCTGCAATAGAGAAAGTTAGATAATTGCGCTATTTAAGATATGAATTTACAAACAAAATTGTGCAATTTACAATGTACATTGTGTCAAAACGTGAAATATATTGTTAGGCTTTTGTTTGGAATGCCGTGGGGAGTTTGAAATCATGCAATGCAATATCCAAGGTTCTCCTACTCCAAAAATGAGCATAATGACAGACATTGAACAAGCGAAGTAAGTTTTAACATTTATAAGCTTCGGACAGCTGATTACAGAAGACAAGAAAAATGATCAAGAAATCATTTATCATCAGTTGCAAGAAGTAGTAGAAAAAGAAGATGAAGAAGAAGGACAAAAGAAAGAATTGTTCCATGCCTATGAGATCGTGGTTAAACCGTGCTGTATCTATATTGTTGTCTATCACGTTGAAAACACCGGTTCTCGTCTGATCACCGAAGTTAAGCAACCTAGAATACCAGGTTTTGTAGGGTTGCGGGGTGCCCACACTGTATCTTGACACTAGGCGGAGGGGTTGCACAAGCAGCCAACGGCTAGAGGGACCCATGTGCAGGAGTGGAGCCCCGAAGGCGGACCAGTGTAGCATGCTCACTGACTCCGGCTGCTCCTGTAGCCAACCTGGTGCCAAACGTATCGCTCCACTTTTCTTTGGGCTACACCAGGGAGGAAGAGAGGGGGTTCCTGTTGTCTGGTCAACTCATGTTCTCCATACACCTTGCCCAGGCGTGCACCCTAGAGAGCCTACTCCAATGGTTTAAGGATCGGATTGCTCAGCCACAGTCGACGCTGCAGCTCCATCAATGTGATCAATAACTGACTCTCTTGACGCACTCTCCATTGTCTTCCAAGACAGAAGGATATCAACAGCAACAATATTACGCTGTGAAGCAATGTCAAGTCTACACAAATGCGCTGTCTTGTCGCACTTGACCTTTGACCTTTGTCCCTTTCACAATCACCATCAATCGCTGGAACTGAGAAAAGGCTTGTTAACTTTGTTGTTTCTTGGAGCTAAACATCAAATCACTTGCACTGCAATTTGCTTTTGATACTAGCATTGTTATTAGTTGGGCTACATGGTTATCACCAACTGAAGTAAAAGCACTAGCTAGCTAGATGGGTTGCACGAACATGTGTAGCATACAGCAACAAATTTTGAACGTTTGTGTCGCGTCAGAATGTAATAAAGCAACTATTTTGTAAAGATATGAAGCAACCGACTGCGAATAAATTTTTGTAAATTATTGTAGTAGTGGTCAAAATTATTGGAATTTCTTCAATAATTCACTCATATAAATTAGTATTCTTAAATAATTGCACATTGGAATTTATTCGTTTCTCAAATTCATATAGAGCCTTATTACGTGGGGATGAATAATGACTAATATTACTGTATTATATTATTTACTATATTATTTACTATATTAGTCAGATGGCCTTGTTGAAAGGTTTAATAGAACCTTACAACAAATGTTAGGTATATTGGTAAATGAACATAGGGATGATTGGGACGATCATTTGCCATACGTCCTAACGGCTTATAGAGCCACAGCTCACGCATCTACGGGCTGCTCTCCTAACCTAATGATGTTTGGGAGGGAGAACAATATACCCTTAGATATTATGGTAGGGTCACCTCCACAGCCAGAGAGGCCAACTCACTGTCCTCATGAATACGTAGAATGGACCAAGGATGTGTTAAGAGATGCACATGAGTTTGCCCGCAATTCACTCCGCAAAGCAGCAGAGAGACAGAAAAGAGATTATGATACCAATGTTAAGTCCATGCAGATTAAAGAGGGTGATTGCGTATGGTATTTTTGTCCACTGGCACTCTCAAGAAAGTTAGGCCAAGGGTGGCAAGGTCCATATCTTGTCTTAACCAAGATTAATGGTCTTACACATAAAATTAAAAAAGATGCGAAATCAAATCCCAAAGTCGTTCATATAGATAATTTGAAGCAGTATTTTGGTGATAAAACACCTATGGATTGGACCATGTTAAACAATGTGCCCTCAGACCATACAGAGTTAAAAGCAGAAGAAAATGTTTCATTTTTGGGAGAAGATTGTGTTACAGGGGAGCAGCCATGCGAACCTGAAGAAGCTACATTTTATGATTCTGCTTCTGGCTTTGAAACAGAAACCCAGCTTAGCAGAGGTGCTAGAGTGCGAAAACCACCTATACAACAAGACTTATAAGTCATTATGAAATCCGCCTTGGGCAAGGCGTTAAAATGCATCCATCCACACTAATGGGAGGACTGTTGCTCTGAAAATCGCTCTTCTGGTGGCATCAGAGATTTTAATACATAGTGCATAGAAACATTTTAAAACATAAATCTTTATGTTTTTTTTATTTTGTTTCAGATGAATACACCCACCCATACATCACGATTCAAATGTTACAAATGCACTTTTAATGATGGATCGTTGCAAGCAATGTCACGACACTGGAAGCAATGTCACGCCGGTCAGGCGATGCCCCAGAGATGGACATTAATGGGAACAGCTGAATTAATGCCGCTGATGGCCAGAGACAATGGCCAGGGACATTATGGAGCTCATAGCCTTGGCAGGCCATCACCTCAGCCATCTCCTGCAGTTTGAATTCACACTAGGGTTAAACAACCAATAGCCCTATGGCGTCGTCCGCAACCACTAGTCCCTCTGAGGAGATATGATGGAAAAGGTAATAGTAGTGCAACAAATGGCTCATATGTGACATCCAAGCTACCGTCCCTTATCCAAAAAACTATCTGGATTGGAAGAGAGTATATGGAATTGCAGAATCAGGTGATGGAGGAAATATATAATATGTTGGTTCCTGTGGACCCAAGACCATGAACCCAAGACCAAGACCAAAGACAAAAGCACATCTGCCACTACTAATGTGGAATATTCGGTGTTAAACCAAACCCACTGCTGATTCCAACAGGGTGAAGTCGCCATGTAAAAATAGAACTATGAGACAAAGGTCTTCCAAAGAGCGATTGGGTAAAGAAAGTTTCCCGACCAATGAGAAAATAGTAAAAGTGGGACAAGCTTCTTCTGATGTAGTGGAAACTGAAGTCACACATATATAATAATAATATAGGTATGTTAACACTGTATTTTGAAAGATATATATTTTAAAGAAATGTATATCTTTCAAACCATGGCAGCAACAATAAAAAAAACTGGAAAAGTACAACAAACAGAAAGATGAGAAACTGGATGAAGTAGAAATGTATACGAGAAGAGATTGTCTGGAAATAACAGGAGTCCCTATTATTTGAAGGAGAAGACACAAATGCTATAGTTCTAAGTTTGGCTGCTACCATGGATGCGAATCATCGTGAGCACCAAGCGAGGAGTAGACTAGCACCACCCATAGATATTAACCTGACTGAAAATGACATAAGCATGTCTCACCGGCTACCACCACCAAAGAAGGGAATGTGTTACAAGGTAATTGTGAAATTTACAAGAAGAGATGTAAGAAACCAATTCTATGAAAAAAGAAGACATGCAGGTAATGCTGATATGCTTACCGTAGCTAAATATAACAGCAGTAAAATCTATGTTAATGAATCTCTAACGCAAATGAAGAGAAAACTGCTGTTTCAATGTCGAAGCGTAAAACGAAATAAGAACATGAAATATTGATGGACTGTAAATGGAAAAATCAAAATGAGCGTAAATGATAGCAGCCCTGTTATCTCAATAAATAGTGAAGACGACTTAAACATGGTTTAGATAGAACCCAGCTATATACAGATATCCTACATCTGTGTATATAAATTGTTGTAAATTAAATGGTAATTCAGTATACCTGCACTGGATGTATGCTTGCTTGCAAAATTAATCAGAATGCCCTGTAGTGTGAAATTTGTAGGAAATGGTGTCATCTTAAATGCACCATGATAACAATGCAAGACTTTCAAAAGTTGGCTAATTCAGACATTCCTTTTTAT
>JAQGDQ010001039.1:0-30000 GCA_030141605.1 Tubiluchus corallicola
TGTCAGCCATGTATAAATAGAATATTCCCCTTTCAGAGCACTGAAAATGACGAGCTAAGAGACATTTTCAGTGCAAGCCAAATGAGCAATGTTTTAAAAAATTAATCATCAGTTTTCACCCCAAATGAACATGATGAACAGGATCCAGTTCATTACACAAACTTCTTTATGTGCAAATACTACAAGCTCGCTGCTTTGAAACAAAACTGATTTAGTTGTAAATAAAGATGACATGTTCTTTTTTATCATACCACGTACTACGTCATATCACGTAGGACCCATTTTCGTGACATCAGGCATTTAAACAGTACCGTAACACTTATACAAGTGTGCGTGCCGTGCAAGGAAGACACCTGCCATTGCACAAACTGCAGTTAGTTTCTGACGTAAGCAATAGCTGTGTTCGGTTGCCGTTAGTTAATTTTCCAAGCTAATTATTTAAATATAAGAAACAATTGCTAACTTCTATAGGCAAGATAATGTATATTTTGGACAGTAAATTAAAATGAGATTCAGTCTAAACAATCGTTCGGCCTTCCTTTAAGCGCTATAAAAGTTTCAAAATTTGAACCAAACATCCTTCGAGGACAAAATAAGTTGCTGCACTTGAAGCAATAACTGCTATATGGATTAGCCAGGTGACTTGACAAAAGCATTGGTTTAATCTAGTTTTATTCTAATTATTTTAAATCCGAATTTTTACAAATTTTCGTACATTGTATGCAGTGTAATTGTATGCAGGAGTCTTAAGTACAACGGCGTAAAACAATTTTAAGGAGTAATTTAGCTGTTCCCGTGTAGCAATTAGGCTGTTAGTATGGATTTGGCTGTCTATACATCTTGGGAAGCTGGGCTTTCATAGTCTGTATCTGATCCTTCCTTTTCATCATCTTCTCCTGTTTGCGATTCTTCTTCTTTCTCCTCCTGTTCGAACGAACCAGATACTGACGTTGAAGATACCACGGCAGTTAGTTTTTGCATTCTTTGTTGATGAAGTATGGTTAAGCCAGTCAATATAATAATTACGTAGAGAAAAGCCATGGTGACAGCAAGAATTCCAAGCGTGTCCAGTGAAGTCCTCTGGAGAGTATCGTCTTTGGTTTGTAAATAATCTGATGGAAGAATGCAGATTTTGCCACAAGATTCGTACTCACAGCATTTTTCAATCCCACCACAGTCATTATCCTTGCTACAAGACGCAGTTAGACATTTGCTTTTATCAACTTTTTTCTTACTGGGACATACTCCTCCCTTAATCAGTATGTTGCAATTTTCACCAGAAAATAGTTCGAGACATTTACACCTGTAAATGCTGTCTTCACTAGTGCATGTTCCACTGTACAGACATGGGTATGAAGCACAGGGGTCAGACATGTTGCAGTTGGCCCCTTGGTATCCTTGTGCACATGAACACGTATATGATTCTGTCGCATTTAAATTATTGCATGTTCCACCGTTCTGACATGGATTTGAAGAACAGGGGTCAAATGTTTCACAGTTATCTCCAACATATCCTTCTTCACAAGAGCATGTGTATTTGTCCGGCATATTTGTGCATGATCCACCACTCTGACATGGATTTGACGAACATGAGTCAAGTGTTTCACAATTATATCCAACATATCCTTTTTCACAAGAGCAGGTGTATTTGTCCGGCATATTTGTGCATGTTCCACCACTTTGACATGGATTTGAAGAACAGGGGTCAAATGTCTCGCAATTATATCCAACATATTCTTTTTCACAAGAGCAGGTGTAATGGTCCGGCATATTTGTGCATGATCCACCATTCTGACATGGAGTCGAAGAGCAAGGATCAAATTTGCTGCACAACTCGTCAACATAACCAACTGGGCATGTACAATTAAAAGCACTGTAGTAATTATGACATGTTCCGGAGTTCTGACATGGCATAGAGAAGCAAGGATTTCTTCGGTCGTCACAGACTGGCCCAATCCATTGTATGACGCTTCGGTTGCAAATGCAAAGATAGTATCCAAAATCGTATTTTTTAATGCACTGGGCAGCGTTGTCTCCACATTCTTCACATGTTGATGGAGGATGACGGACTTCGATTAGTACCTCAACAGCAGGATTTGTTGCTGCTTCCTTTCTTTTAAAGGAAACACATAGTGTTGTTAATGATGTAGATAATCCAATTTGATACCACTTTATGTCTGTGTTACAAAAACTTTTAGGTTTCCCTTTAAAACCTGATGTTAAATTTGTCGAATACATGTGTACTGAGTCGTCATTGCCACATGGAAGGTCCATGTTCCGCAAACCGAAGTACATCACTTGCCTGGGGTCGCTGGGATCTTTTGTAACACACACTTCTCGTACGAGCGAGTTGGACCCGTTGTCATTGTACTGCATCGGTTCAGCTATAATAGATACGTTTTGAGCTAGAAGTTCCTCTCGATAGTTTTGATTTCCAGCCTTATACGGATACAATACTTTAAAATTATTTGGATATTTTATATTCCCGGGTCTAGTGCTTAAAGTGCTTTTAAAAAGATACAACAAAAATAGCGATGCAAACAATTTCTTCATTTTGCTACCATTTAATTTAGAACACCTAATTCTAAATGAATGACATCATTCTTTTAGCTATTCGAAATTGTTAAAAGATAATAAGTAGCAACAATGAACTTTCCAGTAAAAAACTCGTTCGAATCGAATTCGAAAGCCCCAAATTCACTATGAAGGTTACGCTATTTCTCCCGTGTACTGCGAGCCCTGAATATCTGACTGTATCTGAAATAGATTCTGAAATAGCTTAAATGTGGGTACAAGGGATCTAACCTATAAAGGTAGAATTAGAAATTCTCTTATTGTGAAAGCTCCCCTTGGCCTTGACAATGCAAGTTCTGAGATTATGTGGTGCGAAATTTCATTGCTGTATATATATGTACAAGCACTGTATAACAAACGTATTTTACGTATGTTATAGAAGCGGTAGACTCGTTTCCCTGAAAGGATTTTTCCCAAAAGTATTTTGCCATAAGATTTTTTGCCAGACAAATTTACTTCCCAGAAAAGATTTATGTGACCTCCAATCAATTATAATGCTATTTTAATACAGCTCTATGTAAATTAAACATACAACATACACTGCGGTCGTCTCTTCTCCTCTTTTCCTTCTTCCTATCCCTAATCTTACTATTTTGTTTCTAGTCCATCATGTCTACTAACCCTAACAATTCTTTCATTCACTCATTTCTGCCTCCTCAACAAGCCAAGCTTTCAAGATGTCATACGGCAACTCTTTTATTTGGTTAATTTGACTTCATCAGCCTTTTTTTACCTATACTGTTTCTTTTTGTTTCAATAATATTGTATGTTGATGTATCGTATACGTATTGCTGGAGCGAAATAAATTGATAAGAAATTTTACCTTAACCCTTTCATACCCGTTGTATCCCATGGGATACGAGAATATTTTCTGCCTTTAAAATTAATAAAATTTTAAGACTGACAGTTATTTGATTTGTTAATAGTTATTTTGATGTAAGCCAATAACAATAGACTAAAAATGGTAATAAAATGGCAAACTAAAAAATCTACATAGCATAAAAAACTGCGCAAGATACAACACTTTAGAGACGACTTTGTACAAATCAGCATAGCGTGCATACTAAATGCCTTAAATACTTTAAAAAAATTATCACCATTTGCTTTTTGTCATGTTTAGCAACCATTAAATCCCAATATGTCCTGTGGGATACAGGCTATTTTTAGCACACAGGTAGAAAAAAAAAATTATTATGTGTAAACAAGATGGACATACTGAACAAAAGTACCAAGCCAAAATTTTTTTTCTTATTAAAAAAATAATTTGGGACCGAAAGGGTTAATTCAGCATCCTAATAACTGCTCAGGAATGAAAAAACAAAGGAAAAATGAAAACAGCTTGAGGAGACTGCTTTAACTACAGTTACTAAAACTCGTGCATTTATTTTAGCATCCAAAACGCTTTTTCATTTTTAAAATGTCTTCAATAACAGAAGCATTAAAGGGCGCCAAATGTAAGCTAATAGGAAATACTAGATTCACTGCAGGTACAAATGTTGGGATAATTCTTAATGTCAATATAAAAAATACAGTTTTTTAAATAATTATTATAATAATAAATCTCTATTAAAGAAATGAACATATGTACAAAAAGGTGCCTCTTTTTGCAGGCTCAGATCAACATTTTACATTTTCATATAACAAATCTTTTAAATATTTCCAGCTTCACACTATGTACAATGAATCTTTTTCTAATTTGCACTTAAATAACTTAATTACCGATTTATTCAAAGTATTGCATCTACATTTGACTTACCTAAGTCACATTTGAGTTACCAAAACACATTCGAAATTCCTATGTCTACATTTGACTTACCTAAGTCACATTTGAACGTCACATCACTATCATTATTGTTACCTGTTACTTTATTTACCTATACTCCATTAGCCAATAGAAGTGCCTCCATCTGCGACAATAGCGATCGCACGCTAGCGAGGCTTCCTTAAAAGGTGCCATCGAAACAAGGGAAGGACGTGTTATCAGTGCTACTGTGAGATTCTGACTGTGAGACGACATTCGTTTGACGATTTTCTCGTCCATCGCAAATGATGTGAAAGGGGCTTTAAGTTATATGAGCTATTTCGATTTTGTCGCCATCAGAACGTCTGTTTGTGTGATTGTTGCAATATCAGTTCAGTTCATTTCGCAAAGCTCATTTCGCGGAAAAATTCAATTAAATTTTATTTCGTTAGTGTTCATTAGTGAAAGTTTCATTAGGAAAAAAAGAATTCATTAGTGAAAGTATCGATTGTCAGTACAAACAGCTTTAGCGAACATAAACATTTACACGAAAAGTCAGACATTGTAAAGAAAATGTGAGTGCTGTATGTACATACGAAATAACCTTTTTCAGTGTTTCGTTGTGCGCAGGCGTAATTGCTGCAGGTCAAAGGTTAAGTGTACCACTGCAACGCGTCTTAACTACAATCGTCACGTGGCATGTGGGCAAAGCAAAACATCAGTTCAGTAGTCTTACGATGATTTTACATAATTATGCATTAGTCTGTGTGTAGAGTTATTTACTAGCAGAATCTTGCTTGGAAGCAAGAAAACATTAATAGGTAAGGTTCTAGTAAACTGTTAAAACTGTTACTATTACAGCAAATCCCAGTTGAGTAACTTCAGTATTTTACGTTGACTTTACTTAAGTTATGCATTAGTCTGTGTGTAGAGTGATACACTATCAGAATCTTGCTTGGGAACAAGAAAACATTAACTAGGTAAGTTTCTAGTAAGCTGTAAAACTGTTACTATTACAGCAAAGCCCAGTTCAGTACCTTCAGTTTTTTACGTGGACTTTACTTAATTATGCATTAGTCTCTGTGGGATCTTACTTTGAAACAAGAAACTATTAACTAGGTAAGGTTCTACAACTAGCATTCGTGCCTTTTCTTAATTACTATCACAATAGCATGGGCTGTGAGGCGTTGTCAATTGTACGCTAATGCGCTGTCTGGTACACTTAACCTTTGACCTTTTCACGATCATCATCAATCGCTGTGAAAAGTCTTATTGCTACTTATTGAGAATTTCTACTTCATTTTGTGGACGAATACCGTTACGGAGTGTTGCGCCGTTCTATATTTTTTTGCTATTTTATTGATTTTTGGTTTCATTTTTCGTTAAACAGACTTGCATAAACAGAATATCAGCTTAACTCAAAAGTAAGAGTGGCAACACACGCGATACTGATCACCACAAATTTGCAGCGATTATTAATCTGAAAAAATATCAGTGTTAGCAGTGATGGGTTTCGAACTCTGGACCTTATAATCTACTATTTACAGCACTGCTAAACTGTTTGACGACAGATAGTGATGTGTGCAAAGCAAGAATTACTAATCACGAATATGGCAAGAGAAACGACGAATGACAACCACGCGACATCAAACAATTTTCTTACGGCAACGGAAACGGATACTACTAGTGAAATGCCACACGATGTGGTATCGCCAATGTTCACGTTTCCTAAAAATTCACCAATTCGTCCGTATACGGCGGACACCAGTTTATTCTGGACTTGGCACTTGTGGCGGAGTCTGGCGGACACTGCGCGCAACAAAGAGTTGCTTTTCCAGAAAACGCAAAGTGCAGATTACGGTGCAAATTCAAGAAACTATGATGAAGTCAGCAGCGATGGAGATTTTTTATCACTCCAATCAGAAAAGGGGTGCAGATCTTCTGGATTTGTGAACGAAACGAAGCAAGAAAGGTCACGTTCAGGTGAAAGGTCAACGTTTTTAACCCGGAACGATTTAGGGTTGAAAAGAACTTTCGAAAGAAAAACTATTAATGATATTGGTCAACATCATTGCGTCAGGGACGTTTATGTTAAACAAACACAGAAAAATGCCGATGCGCCTGACTATGACGAAGCTGAACAAAGTTGTAACCCTATAGTGGACGAACAAGTAGAATTTAGAACCAAAGGAGATCAATTTTCCACATACAATGAGTGTAGCAGCGGCACGGACGTGGAAAAGGTCCAGCATTGGCTAAACAACCGCTGTCCAGATAATCCAAGCAATGGAAGCTTACTGCACAAGTTAAGCATAAGCAAATCCGGCAAGCATTTATCGGCCTTCCGACCGTACGTGCCCCCTGTGACGTCACGTCGACGTGATCGGGTAACCAGCAGAGCTAAATCCGTTGTAAACGTTAGTTATATTACGCGAAACTTTCAGAACATTTACCCATGCTCAACGCCCAAGGGAGAGACCGAGCGACCCGAACACTCGAACCAAGGTCACAGATGTGTCAGAGATTCTAAGAACTTCTCGAAGCACAAGAACCACAGCCCGACCAAAAGGTTCGAAAGCGGCAAAAAGATGCGCCCAAGGAGCGAACTTGTCAATGGCAAAGTTTCGGCTAAAATCAAGGCGCTTTTGACGAAGGAGAGAAAGAGGACTCTGCTAACTGTAGTTGGGTACGAGGCCGTGATCAGGTACATGCTAGAGCAAAAGCATTTGTTACGTAGCTTCAACTGATGGATATGACGAAGGAGAGAAAGAGGACTCTGCTAACTGTAGTTGGGTATGAGGCAGTGATCAGGTACATCCTAGAGCAAAAGCATTTGTTACGTAGCTTCAACTGATGGATATGAAGAAGGAGAGAAAGAGGACTCTGCTAACTGTAGTTGGGTATGAGGCACATGCTAGAGCAGGGGTGTGCCACTTGCGGCCCGCCGAGAGAATTTGTGCGGCCCGCGAATAGATTTGTCAACCTAATGAAAGTGTGGCCCGGGCGATTAATTGAGTGTATCCAGCTGAAGTCCGTGCCACGATCCCAAAGATAGTGCAGGTAGTTTTTTCTACTAGATCGGATGCCATTAACCCTTACATGACGGTTGTAGCTTAATGTCACTGTACTACACAGACTGTGTGATACACATTACTAATATCTGCATTGTAATGAAATTACCACTATCTGTCCTGAAAGTAGGAATATATGGTTTGTAATATAAATTATAATAACTTCTAAAATAGTTTCTTGAGTGTAATAGTAATGATGTGCGCAAATCGGATGCAAAAAAGATCATTATTAGGTCCTACTGTACTTGGCTCCTTGATCAAACTGCCTGTGGCCCGCAGGAATTGCGGGAAAGTTTAACGTGGCCCGGCTAGTCAGATAATTTGCACACCGCTGTCCTAGAGCAAAAGCGTTTGTTACGTAGGTTCAACTGATGGATCGTTACTGTCTCTGAGAGGCATTTATGACAAATCTTCAAAAGTCTCAGTTGAATTTCATATAAACCATTGATCTTTATTTCTGCAATATTTAAAAATTAAAATAGAAAAGCACAAGTGACTGAAATTGGCTAATTTTATGAAAAGTTACTTAGTTTAGATGGATTGACAGTTATTTAGTCCATTCAAAAATATCAATGAATAAATCAAAATAAAAATTAAATAGAAATAAACTTACATCGTTGTGGCATATATCTAATGAAATATTTCGCTAGCTTGCACAAGATACTACAGAACAGCATAACGAAAACATAACTAGGTCAATGCCCACACTTTAAACTTTCCAGCTAGATGGAGCCACCTTAGCTACAAAATTAGAATTTATTAAGTCAAGTTCACACTGGAATTAATAGATATGTCGAAGTAATCATTCATTCACACTGAACTTTTGACAAACGCCATTCGACTTTCGCTAGTTCTTTCTCTATGAGAATCGTTTATTTGTTTTATTTTGTAAATATGATATTAATAAAAAGTTGGCTTAACAATTTTTCGTCTTCTCAGCTTTTTCCTGGCGTCTAGCAACAGGTTGACTGCAAGACCTTACCTTAACTCATTCTACCCTACATGTCAAACGCAGAAAGAAAGATACAATTCGTTATCTTTTTAAAGGAAAACCGGATGAATGCGTAAACATTAGTTCAGAATAAAGAATGCACTAAAATATTGAAAACTACAACAGCTTTTTTAAATCGAAGCTTACATTAAATAATAATTACCTCGGATACTCAAATTTCGTCAAAATTTCAAAGCGACGCGCGGCTCAGAGAATCTACTAACATTGGCAGCGGAGCCTTTTTGTCACATTTGCGCGGCCGACAAATAGAAGGCGGTACCGTGATAACCATGATCATGTACTAAAGTGTTAGTTTTTGACGTCATGTGACGTAGAGCCATTTTCGTGAAATCAGGGGTTTAAACAGTAACATTCACGCAAACGTGCTTGACGCGCAAGGGAAGATGCCATACTGAAGTTTGCCCTGAATAATAAAGATGAAGTCATTAACTTATATTGAAATGTTTACTCCTACTATCATTTTATTGTATCTGATTTATGATTAGAAAATAAACTGGTTAAACTTAATTTTCTTTGTTTGTATTTTCTTCCCGCATGTTCAATGTAATCCAATTTGGTACACGTATGCAGAAATGGACCCAAACTTCTCACCTATACCACTATTATAGTGAGGTTAATGTACTGTGGTGCACACAATTCAATCCCCTAGACAACAAAAAGAATAATAATGCCAAACAGTGCAAACCACATTACAGTAGTAATACGCTACATCTGTTTGCTAATAGATTCAGGCGGCTAATTGGTCAAAATGCTTTCGCTCATTAAAGGAAAACCGGATGATTGTGTAAACTTTAGTTCAAAATAAAGAATGCTCGAAAATATTGAAAACTACAATAGCTTTATGTAAATCAAAGCTTAGATTAAATAATACTCAAAGATTTCGTTAAACTTTCAAAGCTACTTGCGGCTCAGTAAATCTACTAAGATTGGCAACAGTACCGTTTTGTCACATTCGCGTGGCCGACAAATATAAGGCTGTACCGTGAAAAGCATGGTCATGAACTGATGAGTTAGTTTCTGATGTCATATGCCGTAGGACCCATTTTCGTGACATCATGCATTTAAACAGTACCGTAACACTTATACAAATGTGCGTGCCGTGCAAGGAAGACACCTGCCATTGCACAAACTGCAGTTAGTTTCTGACGTAAGCAATAGCTGTGTTCTATTGCCGTTAATTAATTTTCCAAGCTAATTATTTAAATATAAGAAACAATTGCTAACTTTCATAGGCAAGATAATGTATATTTTGGACAGTAAATTAAAATGAGATTGAGTCTAAAAACGTCCGGTCTTCCTTTAAGCGCTATAAAAGTTTCCAAATTTGAACCAAACATCCTTCCAGGACAAAATAAGTTGCTGCACTTGAAGCAATAAGTGCTACATGGTTTAGCCAGGTGACTTGACAAAAGCATTTCATCTTGTTTTATTCTAATTATTTTAAATCCGAATTTTTACAAATTTTCGTACATTGTGTAATTGTACAACGAAGTCTTAAGTACAACGGCGTAAAACAATTTTAAGGAGTAATTTAGCTGTTCCCGTGTAGCAATTAGGCTGTTAGTATGAATTTGGCTGTCTATACATCTTGGGAAGCTGGGCTTTCATAGTCTGTATCTGATTCTTCCTTTTCATCATCTTCTCCTGTTTGCGATTCTTCTTCTCTCTCCTCCTGTTCGTACGAACCAGATACTGACGTTGAAGATATCACGACAGTTAGTTTTTGCATTCTTTGTTGATGAAGTATGGTTAAGCCAGTCAATATAATAATTACGTAGAGAAAAGCCATGGTGACAGCAAGAATTCCAACCGTGTCCAGTGAAGTCCTCTGGCGAGTATCGCCTCCGGTTTGTAAATAATCTGATGGAAGAATGCAGATTTTGCCACAAGATTCGTACTCACAGCATTTTTCAATTCCACCACAGTCATTATCCTTGCTACAAGACGCAGTTAGACATTTGCTTTTATTAACTTTTTCCTTACTGGGACATATTCCTTCCTTAATAAGTATGTTGCAATTTTCACCAGAAAATAGTTCGAGACATTTACACCTGTAAATGCTGTCTTCACTAGTGCATGTTCCACTGTACAGACATGGGTATGAAGCACAAGGGTCAGACATGTTGCAGTTGGCCCCTTGGTATCCTTGTGCACATGAACACGTATATGATTCTGTCGCATTTAAATTATTGCATGTTCCACCGTTCTGGCATGGATTTGAAGAACAGGGAACAAACGTTTCACAATTATCTCCAACATATCCTTCTTCGCAAGAACATGCATACGAGTTCGTCATATTTGTGCATGTTCCACCGTTCTGGCATGGATTTGAAGAACAGGGAACAAACGTTTCACAATTATCTCCAACATATCCTTCTTCGCAAGAACATGCATACGAGCTGGTCATATTTGTGCATGTTCCACCGTTCTGGCATGGATTTGAAGAACAGGGAACAAACGTTTCACAAATATCTCCAACATATCCTTCTTCGCAAGAACATGCATACGAGTTGGTCATATTTGTGCATGTTCCACCGTTCTGGCATGGATTTGACGAACAGGGGTCAAATGTTTCACAGTTATCTCCAACATATCCTTCTTCACAAGAGCACGTGTATGTGTCCTGCATATTTCTGCATGTTCCACCGTTCTGGCATGGATTTGAAGAACAGGGAACAAACGTTTCACAATTATCTCCAACGTGTCCTTCTTCACAAGAACATGCATACGAGTTGGTCATATTTGTGCATGTTCCATCATTCTGACATGGATTTGACGAACAGGGGTCAAATGTCTCACAATTATCACCAACATATCTTTCTTCACAAGAGCATGTGTAGTTGTCCTGCACATTTGTGCATGATCCACCATTCTGACATGGATTTGTAGAACAGGGAACAAACGTTTCACAATTATCTCCAAAATATCCTTCTTGGCAAGAACATGCATACGACTTGGTCATATTTGTGCATGTTCCACCATTTTGACATGGATTAGAAGAGCAGGGATCAAATACGTTACAGTTAGTTCCTGTATACCCATGTGCACAGGAGCATGTGTATGAGTTTGTCATATTATTGCAGGTTCCACCATTTTGACATGGATTTGAAGAGCAGGGATCAAATACGTTACAGTTAGTTCCTGTATACCCATGTGCACAAGAGCATGTGTATGAGTTTGTCATATTATTGCAGGTTCCACTATTTTGACATGGATTTGAAGAGCAAGGATCAAATACGTTACAGTTAGTTCCTGTATACCCTTGTGCACAAGAGCATGTGTATGAGTTCGTCATATTATTGCAGGTTCCAATATTTTGACATGGATTTGAAGAACAAGGATCAAATACGTTACAGTCAGTTCCTGTATACCCTTGTGCACAGGAGCATGTGTATGAGTTCGTCATATTATTGCAGGTTCCACCATTTTGACATGGATTAGAAGAGCAGGGATCAAATACGTTACAGTTAGTTCCTGTATACCCATGTGCACAGGAGCATGTGTATGAGTTTGTCATATTATTGCAGGTTCCACCATTTTGACATGGATTTGAAGAGCAGGGATCAAGTACGTTACAGTTAGTTCCTGTATACCCATGTGCACAGGAGCATGTGTATGAGTTTGTCATATTATTGCAGGTTCCACTATTTTGACATGGATTTGAAGAGCAAGGATCATATACGTTACAGTTAGTTCCTGTATACCCTTGTGCACAAGAGCATGTGTATGAGTTCGTCATATTATTGCAGGTTCCAATATTTTGACATGGATTTGAAGAGCAAGGATCAAATACGTTACAGTCAGTTCCTGTATACCCTTGTGCACAGGAGCATGTGTATGAGTTCGTCATATTATTGCAGGTTCCACCATTTTGACATGGATTAGAAGAGCAGGGATCAAATACGTTACAGTTAGTTCCTGTATACCCATGTGCACAGGAGCATGTGTATGAGTTCGTCATATTATTGCAGGTTCCACCATTTTGACATGGATTAGAAGAGCAGGGATCAAATACGTTACAGTTAGTTCCTGTATACCCATGTGTACAGGAGCATGTGTATGAGTTTGTCATATTATTGCAGGTTCCACTATTTTGACATGGATTTGAAGAGCAAGGATCATATACGTTACAGTTAGTTCCTGTATACCCTTGTGCACAAGAGCATGTGTATGAGTTCGTCATATTATTGCAGGTTCCAATATTTTGACATGGATTTGAAGAGCAAGGATCAAATACGTTACAGTCAGTTCCTGTATACCCTTGTGCACAGGAGCATGTGTATGAGTTCGTCATATTATTGCAGGTTCCACCATTTTGACATGGATTAGAAGAGCAGGGATCAAATACGTTACAGTTAGTTCCTGTATACCCATGTGTACAGGAGCATGTGTATGAGTTTGTCATATTATTGCAGGTTCCACCATTTTGACATGGATTTGAAGAGCAGGGATCAAGTACGTTACAGTTAGTTCCTGTATACCCATGTGTACAGGAGCATGTGTATGAGTTTGTCATATTATTGCAGGTTCCACCATTTTGACATGGATTAGAAGAGCAGGGATCAAATACGTTACAGTTAGTTCCTGTATACCCTTGTGCACAGGAGCATGTGTATGAGTTTGTCATATTACTGCAGGTTCCACCATTCTGACATGGATTTGAAGAACAGGGGTCAAATGTCTCGCAATTATATCCAACATATCCTTCTTCACAAGAGCAGGTGTATTTGTCCGTCATATTTGTGCATGATCCACCATTCTGACATGGAGTCGAAAAGCAAGGATCAAATATGCTGCACAACTCGTCAACATAACCAGCTGGGCAGGTACAATTAAAAGCACTGTAGTAATTATGACATGTTCCAGAGTTCTGACATGGGATAGAGAAGCAGGGATTTCTTCGGTCGTCACAGACTGGCCCAATCCATTGTATGACGCTTCGGTTGCAAATGCATTTATAGTACGAAAAATCGGTCTCGTATTGATATATGCATTCGGCAATGTTGTCTCCACATTCTTCACAGGACGATGGAGGATGACGGACTTCGATTAGTACCTCAACAGCAGGATTTGTTGCTGCTTCATTTCTTTCAAAGGTAACACATAGTGTTGGATAATTAATTGATGTCCTTATTGAAACTTGATACCAGCTTACGTATTTGTTACAAAAATTGGCAGATGCCCTTTTCTTACCTGATGTTAAATTTGTCGAATATATGTATACTGAGTCGTCATTGCCACACGGAAGGTCCATGTTCCGCAAACCAAAGAATATCGCTTGCTGGGGGTCACTGATATCTTTTGTAACACACACTTCTCGTAGGAGCGAGTTGGACCCGTTGTCATTGTACTGCATCGGTTCAGCTATGATAGATACGTTTTGAGCTAGAAGTTCCTCTCGATAGTTTTGATTTCCGACCTTATGCGGATACAATACTTTAAAATTATTTGGATATTTCTTATTCCAGGGTCTAGTGCTTAAAGTGTCTTTAAAAAAATACAGCAAAAATAGCGATGCAAACAATTTCTTCATTTTGCTACCATTTAATTTAGAACACCTAATTCTAAAAGAATGACATTATTCTTCTAGCTATTCGAAATTGTTAAAAGATAATAAGCAGCAACAATGAACTTTTCAGGAAAAAACTCGTTCGAATCGAATCGAACGCCCCAAATTCATTATGAATATTACGCTATTGGACCCTACACAAATATTTTTACTTTAGTACAAACAAGAAAAAATAATCTTCATACTGAAAAGTTAACTCGTTTCCCTGAAAGGATTTTTCCCAGAAGTATTTTGAAAAAAATTTTTTGCCAGACAAATTTACTTCCCAGAAAAGATTTTTCCCAGAATTGCCATTTCACAGAAAATTTCTTTGCAGAACCATCATTTCATAGAAAATAAGTCACAGAAAACGTAATTAATTTTTTCTAAAGCACAGTTAGGCAACACGCCATAAAAAGTGGTTTGTTTTGTCTACCGTATTCACAAAATAGGGATCATATGATAAAAAAATTTGGTCAACTCGTTAAAATAATAGAATAGATTTGTAACATCAGAACAATAAGATGATAAATCATGTTGACCTTCGCATGTACGCAATAGTGAGTAACCACGGCGTAAGACTGGCTACCAAACTTAAGCCTGGCAACTGATTTGATGGGTGACCACTTAATATTATCACTCTTAGGCAGTGTGACCTTTACTGTGATTCCGAATTATTTCGTTCGTTTCATGGTGTTTAGACAAGATGAAAGCAAGAGGAAGGGGGAGAGGGAGGGGGAGAGGGAGAGAGAGAGAGAGAGAGAGAGAGAGAGAGAGAGAGAGAGAGAGAGAGAGAGAGAGAGATCAGAGAGATTATCTATATATATATATATATATATATATATATATAAGTAGAGCATATTTTTGTTGATAAACAAAAAGAGAGCAGAAAACGCACGTTATTCTGAAAAGACCCGTATGACCTTGTAGTAAAAACACAATTTCATAAAACAACAACAAGGGCAGATCCGAGTAAGAGTTATTGATGAAAGTAAATTGTTTCCTACTTTGTAAATATTATTTAATTATTTCTAGCTGGGATTAATACCATAATGTTCTAATTTATTTAGCAATAAACATTTTAACTTAAGCTAAATTTATTATGTTCAGTTGATAACATTATGTTACAACTCAATCGTTTGCCTCATACTTAAAGGATTGCGACTATCACTACCGTTATTTATTAAAACGTTGCTTAAGAACTAATTGTACGCTTTGGCTTTCGTACGTCAAACTTGCATTACCTTTGTAACCAGAGGATGTTTTGAATTAGTTTTACAATAGCGTCCAAGGACTGTGAAAAAAGATTGCATAAACTAAACAGTTGGCAAAATTTTGGTTCCACATTTCTTGCAGATTATATGTACAAGAAATATGCAAGGAAAAATGTATCCTGTTGATCCTAAACATCAACGTGCTGCATGTTTCAAAATCTAAAGCACAAGAAAACCCCTGCACTAACACGAAGCTTAAAAAATTTGTCTCGAAATTATATACCACTTACATACTACATTTTCGTATGCATGGTTTGCATCGATGTAACGATGTATAATACGTGTAAATTTAAACTCCCGCAATGACCGTTAGGCACAGCCATTTCAATGGTAGGTCATTTGAGACAAGTTTTGATAACATTAAGTAAAGGTTGAAAAAATAATCAGAGTGTTCGTAGCACACATCTTGCTAACTAAGTAAAATTTTAAATTACTGTGTCTTTTCGTCAAAATTAAAAATATCTTTTTGACTAGTGAGTGGCGCGCCCTGGAGGGAGAGTCAGCGACATTTTACCAATTGGCACAAACATTTTAAATTATTAGTCTAGTTACATAAGTCTTTCCAGCAGATAAGTGAAATGCTAAGTAATATAGATTTGCATGGAAAGATCTTGGGACATAATTTAACATTTCCTTTTCTTCTCCTAATTTATGTGGCGTAGTGAGTAGTATTGGAACAGTATTGCAAGAGATTTAAAATGAAGGCAAAAAAACGATGTACGTATAAAAATCCGGCAAAGTAATGTAATTTTCAAGACGATTTTTCTATAACCTACTTCAGGTACCCCTTTTCTTGACCTTTTAAACCAACTTCCCCTCGCCAAGGAAATAAGCCATTACACATGCGCACGTGCATTCGTCAGATAACATAACAAAATCGCTGATTCAATCTAGTCATTTAATCTAGGATATTACATATTTCCGTACAGACAGTAATGTGCATTTTATACTGTCTGCAGTACGATTTTCTACAACTGAGTAAAATAGTTTCCAGCAATAATTTAGCTGTTCCTGTGTGAAGTTAGTCTAGACTTTCTTTCTTTATTCGTTGTCTACTGATCGACTGTCTAGCCTTTCATAGTCTGTGTCTGATTCTTCCTCGTCCTGTTTTCTTTGTGATTCTTCTTGCTCGTTTAACCACGTTGAAGATACCACAGCAGGTTGTATTTGCATTCGTCGTAGATGAAGTGTAGTTAAGCCTGTTATCAAAATAATGATGTATAGAAAAGCCATAGTGATACCAAGTATTCCAAATATGTTCAGCGATGCCTTTTGGGTTTTAATTTCATCAGCTTTTAAGTAACCTGATGGACGAATGCAGATTTTGCCACAAGATTCGTACTCACAGCATTTTTCAATTCCACCACAATCATTATCCTTGCTACAAGACGCAGTTAGACATTTGCTTTTATCAAGTTTCTCCTTTCTGGGACATACTCTTTCCTTAATCAGTATGTTGCAATTTTCACCAGAAAATGGTTCGCGACATTTACATCTGTAAATGCCGTCTTCACTAGTGCATGTTCCACTGTACAGACATGGAAAAGAAGTACACGGATTAGATAAGTGGCAATTGGTACCTTGATATCCTTGTACACATGAACAAATGTATGCCTCAGTCATATATGCTTTAATACACGTTCCACCATTCTGACATGGATTTGAAGAGCAAGGATCAAATACGTTACAATTACCTCCAATGTATCCTTGAGCACAAGAGCACATATATGTGTTCGTTGAATTTTTGCTTGAACCACCATTCAGAGATGGATTAGAAGAGCAAGGATGAAATACGTTACAATTACTTCCAATATAAATTTGTGCACAAGTACAAATGTAAGAGACGGTTGTATTTTCACGCGAACCGCCATTCAGACACGGGCTCGAAGAGCACGGTTCAAATGTATCACACTTAGTTTCTGTGTATCCTTCCGCACACATACATCTGTATGTAGGCGCGTATCCAGGCGTGTAGCTATTTATACACGATGCACCATTCTGACATGGCTTTGAAGCACAAGGAATGGTCATATCGCTATAATAATGACCACTCACTGCACTGAAACTGGGGCAATTGAAATCATCATAATAATTATTGCACATTTCAGATTCTTGACAGGGCAATGAGAGACAAACTTCTCGACACTGTATAGAGTCTCTCTCGCATCTGCAGCCGTCGTAAGGAAATGGTGCCTTACGTCTTTGAACACAATGTCTAGAATTTTCTCTACAATCAGCACATGTACTAGAGAGTTGCTGAACTTGGACCACCAGTTCAAAAACAGGATTTGTTCCTGATTGCAGTCCATATCTTCTGAAGTTCAAACATAGCGCTGTCAGTTCAGATTGTCCAATGGGAAACCATCTCTTGTTACACAGTTTTCTTGCATTCTTGAAAGATGCAAAACTCGTCGAATACACGCTTACATAGTTGGCATCACACGGAAGATCAGCACTCAGCAAACGAAAGTACAAGTCTTGCTCGGGTCACTAACGTTTCTTATGAAACATGATTGTCTCAAGACCAAATTTGAATCAATGTCTTTATAAAAGAGTATGTCAGCTATAAGAGAAACGTTTTGAACAGGTCGTAATTGTGGACTATCAGTTCTATAGGGATACATTGTCATAACGTTATTTGGAACATTAACATTCAATTCTCTACTAGTATTTATCCTACTGGAAGAAAAAAGCAAAAGCACCAGAACTAATGTTTCCTCCATTTTTGCTGTCAGTTATTTTAGAGATTATCTTAAATGAATCACATTTTCCTGCTGACTAATGAAAGTGGACAAAAAAACTTAAAACAGCGATTAGAAGGGCTAATGTTTGTGATAGAGCTCTGCAAGAGAGAAAGTTAGATAATTGCGCTATTTAAGATATGAATTTACAAACAAAATTGTGCAATTTAAAATTTACATTGTGTCAAAACGTGGAATATATTGTTAGGCTGTTGTTTGGAATGCCGTGGAGAGTTTGAAATCATGCAATGCAATATCCAAGGTTCTCCTACTCCAAAAATGAGCATAATGACAGACATTGAACAAGCAAAGTAAGTTTTAACATTTATAAGCTTCGGACACCTGATTACAGAAGACAGAAAAATGATCAAGAAATCATTTATCATCAGTTGCAAGAAGTAGTAGAAAAAGAAGATAAAGAAGAAGGACAAAAGAAAGAATTGTTCCATGCCTATCAGATCGGGCTTAAACCGTGCTGTATCTATATTGGTGTCTATCACGTTGAAAACACCGGTTCTCGTCTGATCACCGAAGTTAAGCAACCTAGAACCTGGTTAGCATTTGGAGGGTGACCGCCTAGGAATACCAGGTGCTGTAGGCTTGCGGGGTGCCCAAACTGTATCTTGACACTAGGCGAAGGAGTTGCACAAGCAGCCAACGGCTAGATGGCGGAGGAGGTCAAGTGACCCATGTGCAGGAGTGGAGCCCCGAACGCGGACCAGTGCAGCATGCTCACTGACTCTGGCTGCTCCTGTAGCCAACCTGGTGTCAAACGTATCGCTCCACTTTCCTTTGGACTACACCAGGGAGGAAGAGAGGGGGTTCCTGTTGTCTGGTCAACTCATGTTCTCCATACACCTTGCCCAGGCGTGCGCCCTAGAGAGCCTACTCCAGTGGTTTAAGGATCGGATTGCTGAGCCACAGTCGACACTGCAGCTCCATCAATGTGATCAATAACTGACTCTCTTGACGCACACTCCATTGTCTTCCAAGACAGAAGGATATCAACAGCAACAATATTACGCTGTAAGGCAATGTCAAGTCTACACAAATGCGCTGTCTTGCCGCACTTGACCTTTGACCTTTGACCCTTTCACAATCACCATCAATCGCGGGAACTGAGAAAAGGCTTGTTAGCTTTGTTGTTTCTTGGAGCTAAACATCAAATCACTTGCACTGCAGTTTGCTTTTGATACTAGCATTGTTATTCGTCGGGCTACATGGTTATCACCAACTGAAGTAAAAGCACTAGCTAGCTAGGTGTTTTGCACGAACATTTTTAGCATACAGCAACAAATTTTGAACGTTTGTGTCGCGTCAGAATGTAATAAAGCACCTATTTTGTAAAGAAATTAAGCAACCGACAGTGAATGAATTTTTGTAAATTATTGTAGTAGTGGTCAAAATTATTGGAATTTCTTCGATAATTCACTCATATAAATTAGTATTCTTTAATAATTGCACATTGGAATTTATTCGTTTCTTATGAAACATACTTGTCTCAAGACCAAATTTGAATCAATGTCTTTGTAAATGAGTGTGTCAGCTATAAGAGAATCGTTTTGAACAGGGCGTAATTGTGGACTATAAGTTCTATAGGGATTCATTGTAATAACGTTATTTGGAACATTAAGATTCAATTCTCTACGGGTATTTATCCTACTGGAAGAATAAAGCAAAAGCACCAGAACAAATGTTTCCTCCATTTTTGCTGTCAGTAATTTTAGAGATTATCTTAAATGAACCACATTTTCCTGCTAACTAATGAAAGTGGACAAAAATACTTAAGGCGGTACCGTGATAAGAATGGCCATGAACTGATGTGTCAGTTTCTGAGGTCATATGACGTAGGACCCATTTTCGTGACATCATGCATTTAAACAGTACCGTAACACTTATACAAATGTGCGTGCCGTGCAAGGAAGACACCTGCCATTGCACAAACTGCAGTTAGTTTCTGACGTAAGTAATAGCTGTGTTCGGTTGCCGTTAATTAATTTTCCAAGCTAATTATTTAAATATAAGAAACAATTGCTAACTTTTATAGGCAAGATAATGTATATTTTGGACAGTAAATTAAAATGAGATTGAGTCTAAACAATCGTCCGGCCTTCCTTTAAGCGCTATAAAAGTTTCAAAATTTGAACCAAACATCCTTCGAGGACAAAATAAGTTGCTGCACTTGAAGCAATAACTGCTACATGGTTAGCCAGGTGACTTGACAAAAGCATTGGTTTAATCTTGTTTTATTCCAATTATTTTAAATCCGAATTTTTACAAATTTTCGTACATTGTGTAATTGTATGCAGGAGTCTTAAGTACAACGGCGTAAAACAATTTTAAGGAGTAATTTAGCTGTTCCCGTGTAGCCATTAGGCTGTTAGTATGGATTTGGCTGTCTATACATCTTGGGAAGCTGGGCTTTCATAGTCTGTATCTGATTCTTCCTTTTCATCATCTTCTCCTGTTTGCGATTCTTCTTCTCTCTCCTCCTGTTCGTACGAACCAGATACTGACGTTGAAGATACCACGGCCGTTAGTTTTTGCATTCTTTGTTGACGAAGTATGGTTAAGCCAGTCAATATAATAATTACGTAGAGAAAAGCCATGGTGACAGCAAGAATTCCAACCGTGTCCAGTGAAGTCCTCTGGCGAGTATCGCCTCCGGTTTGTAAATAATCTGATGGAAGAATGCAGATTTTGCCACAAGATTCGTAATCACAGCATTTTTCAATTCCACCACAGTCATTATCCTTGCTACAAGACTCAGTTAGACATTTGCTTTTATCAACTTTTTCCTTACTGGGACATACTCCTCCCTTAATCAGTATGTTGCAATTTTCACCAGAAAATAGTGCGAGACATTTACACCTGTAAATGCTGTCTTCACTAGTGCATGTTCCACTGTACAGACATGGGTATGAAGCGCAAGGGTCAGACATGTTGCAGTTGGCCCCTTGGTATCCTTGTGCACATGAACACGTATATGATTCTGTCGCATTTAAATTATTGCATGTTCCACCGTTTTGGCATGGATTTGAAGAACAGGGAACAAACGTTTCACAATTATCTCCAACATATCCTTCTTCGCAAGAACATGCATACGAGTTGGTCATATTTGTGCATGTTCCACCGTTCTGGCATGGGTTTGAAGAACAGGGAACAAACGCTTCACAATTATCTCCAACATATCCTTCTTCACAAGAACATGCATACGAGTTGGTCATATTTGTGCATGTTCCACCGTTCTGGCATGAATTTGACGAACAAGGATCAAATGTCTCACAATTATCATCAACATATCCTTCTTCACAAGAGCATGTGTATTTGTCCTGCACATTTGTGCATGATCCACCATTCTGACATGGATTTGAAGAACAGGTGTCAAATGTTTCACAATTACCTCCAACATATCCTTCTTCACAAGAGCACGTGTATGTGTCCGGCATATTTGTGCATGTTCCACCATTCTGACATGAATTTGAAGAACAGGGGTCAAATGTCTCACAATTATCACCAACATATCCTTCTTCACAAGAGCATGTGTATTTGTCCTGCATATTTGTGCATGTTCCACCATTCTGACATGAATTTGAAGAACAGGGGTCAAATGTCTCACAATTATCTCCAACATATCCTTCTTCACAAGAGCAGGTGTATTTGTCCAGCATATTTGTGCATGTTCCACCACTCTGACATGGATTTGACGAACAGGGGTCAAATGTTTCACAATTATCTCCAACATATCCTTCTTCACAAGAGCATGTGTATTTGTCCTGTAAATTTGTGCACGTTCCACCACTTTGACATGGATTTGAAGAACAGGGGTCAAATGTTTCGCAATTATATCCAACATATCCTTTTTCACAAGAGCATGTGTATTTGTCCGGCATATTTGTGCATGATCCACCATTCTGACATGGATTTGAAGAACAGGGGTCAAATGTCTCGCAATTATATCCAACATATCCTTCTTCACAAGAGCAGGTGTATTTGTCCGGCATATTTGTGCACGATCCACCATTCTGACATGGATTTGAAGAACAGGGGTCAAATGTCTCGCAATTATATCCAACATATCCTTCTTCACAAGAGCAGGTGTATTTGTCTGGCATATTTGCGCATGTTCCGCCATTCTGACATGGAGTCGAAGAGCAAGGATCAAATGTGCTGCACAACTCGCCAACATAACCAGCTGGGCAGGTACAATTAAAAGCACTGTAGTAATTATGACATGTTCCAGAGTTCTGACATGGGATAGAGAAGCAAGGATTTCTTCGGTCGTCACAGACTGGTCCAATCCATTGTATGACGCTTCGGTTGCAGCTGCATTTATAGTACGGAAAATCGGTCTCGTATTGATATATGCATTGGGCAATGTTGTCTCCACATTCTGCACAGGACGATGGAGGATGACGGACTTCGATTAGTACCTCAACAGCAGGATTTGTTGCTGCTTCATTTCTTTCAAAGGAAACACATAGTGTTGGATAATTAATTGATGTCTTTATTGAAACTTGATACCAGCTTACGTATTTGTTACAAAAATTACCAGATGCCCTTTTCTTACCTGATGTTAAATTTGCCGAATATATGTATACTGAGTCGTCATTGCCGCATGGAAGGTCCATGTTCCGCAAACCAAAGAATATCGCTTGCTGGGGGTCAGTGATATCTTTTGTAACACACACTTCTCGTAGGAGCGAGTTGGACCCGTTGTCATTGTACTGCATCGGTTCAGCTACAATAGATACGTTTTGAGCTGGAAGTTCCTCTCGATAGTTTTGATTTCCACCTTTATATGGATACAATACTTTAAAATTATTTGGATATTTTACATTCCAGGGTCTAGTGCTTAAAGTGCTTTTAAAAAGATACAACAAAAATAGCGATACAAACAATTTCTTCATTTTGCTACCATTTAATCTAAATGTACCATTTAGAACATCTAATTCTAAATGAATTACATCATTCTTTTAGCTATTCGAAATTGTTAAATTAAAAGATAATAAGTAGCAACAATGAACTTTCCAGTAAAAAACTCGTTCGAATCGAATTCGAAAGCCCCAAATTCACTATGAAGGTTACGCTATTTCTCCCGTGTACTGCGAGCCCTGATTATCTGACTGTATCTGAAATAGATTCTGAAATAGCTTAAATGTGGGTACAAGGGATGTAACCTATAAAGGTAGAATTAGAAATTCTCTTATTGTGAAAGCTCCCCTTGGCCTTGACAATGCAAGTTCTGAGATTATGTGGTGCGAAATTTCATTGCTGTATATATATGTACAAGCACTGTATAACAAACGTATTTTATGTATGTTATAGAAGCGGTAGACTCGTTTCCCTGAAAGGATTTTTCCCAAAAGTATTTTGCCATAAGATTTTTTGCCAGACAAATTTACTTCCCAGAAAAGATTTATGTGACCTCCAATCAATTATGCTATTTTAATATAGCTCTATGTAAATTAAACATACACTGTGGTCGTCTCTTCTCCTCTTTTCCTTCTTCCTATCCCTAATCTTACTATTTTTTTCTAGTCCATCATGTCTACTAACCCTAACAATTCTTTCATTCATTCATTTCTGCCTCCCTAACAAGCCAAGCCTTCAAGATGTCTTACAGCAACTCTTTTATTTGGTTAATTTGACTTCATCAGCGTTTTTTTTACCTATACTGTTTCTTTTTGTTTCAATAATATTGTATGTTGATGTATCGTATACGTATTGCTGGAGTGAAATAAATTGATTGATAAGAAATTTTACCTTAACCCTTTCATACCCGTTGTATCCCATGGGATACGAGAATATTTTCTCCCGTGTATCCCGTGGGGTACAGGCTATATTTAGCACACAGGTAGAAAAAAATAATTATTATGTGTAAACAAGATGGACATACTGTACAAAAGTACCAAGCCAAATTTTTTTCTTATTAAAAAATAGTTTGGGACCGAAAGGGTTAATTCAGCATCCTAATAACTGCTCAGGAATGAAAAAACAAAGGAAAAATGAAAACAGCTTGAGGAAACTGCTTTAACTACAGTTACTAAAACTCGTGCATTTATTTTAGCATCCAAAACGCTTTTTCATTTTTAAATGTCTTCAATAACCCAAGCATTAAAGGGCGCCAAATGTAAGCTAATAGGAAATACTAGATTCACTGGAGATACAAATGTGGGGATAATTCTTAATGTCAATATAAAAAATACAGTTTTTTAAATAATTATTATAATAATAAATCTCTATTAAAGAAATGAACATATGTACAAAAAGGTGCCTCTTTTTGCAGGCTCAGATCAACATTTTACATTTTCATATAACAAATATTTTAAATATTTCCAGCTTCACACTATGTACAATGAATAACTGAAATTAGGTTCAACTTCAAATGATTCACAAGTATTATACACACAAATTAACCGTACACACCTACATAATTTATTTTTGTATACTCGAGCGGGCCTAAATTAACAATTACTTAGTATAAAATTATCTCTGATCAGGTTAGTGAAAGCCATTAATAAATTTTTATCGATTGAAGCATAATATTTCGTGTATAATTGGCATCAGCTATTTCTATGAAACGCATTCTTTTTGTATTACCTACTTTATTGCATCTGAATAAGATGTGCTGAGGAGTTTGCTCTTCTTCTCCACATGGACATTAAGTCCATGCAAAATATGTGTGATACTACAGGTTTTACATGTCAAATGTAGACCTGCGTTAACTCAAATGTAGATTTAGGTAATTCAAATGTGTCTTAGTAACTCAATGTAGACTTAGGTAGTTCAAATGTGTTAACAATGGCTTTCAAGAAATCTTAAGCGCTTTTGGTAAGTCAAATGTAGACACATGTCAAGTCAAATGTGACATTTGTATCTCAAATGTGGGATAGGTGTTGAAGTTTAAGGATGTAAAATTTAATCTTCTTTAATTTCAATTTAATAATTGATCCTAAGTTAAAATAACAACGTTATAGGCCTACAAATAGATGCACTATCTTTGGTTTATCTTTTTCTAATTTGCACTTAAATAACTTAATTACCGATTTATTTAAAGTAATGCATCTACATTTGACTTACCTAAGTCACATTTGAGTTACCAAAACACATTCGAAATTCCCATGTCTACATTTGACTTACCTAAGTCACATTTGAACTCTCCTGTGTCCACATTTGAGGTGTAAAACCTATATTGTTATTTAAAGACAAGAATAGAAACACACTGCACAATGGTTAAGTGAAACATTGTGTTTTTTTTCTTGTTTTTTCACAGCAAGATTTTTATTAATGATCATGGATGTGTTGGCGTAATCTAATCAGCTTCTTGGCACGTTATAATAACATCCTTTCTGTTAAACACGCGTCTAGCGAGTAAAAAATCAATCAAGCGTGACCAGTAAGCCAGTTCTAAACACAACAGACAAAATGAACAAAACCGAAACAGTAAGAAGCCAGGTAACCCACTACTGTTTACAGGTAAGCCTATAAACACAAACATGCAATTGGCTTCCACAATTACCTGTTTTGTAGGCGTTGCGAACGTCACATCACTATCATTATTGTCACCTGTTACTTTATTTACCTATACTCCATTAGCCAATAGAAGTGCCTCCATCTGCGACAATACCGATCGCACGCTAGCGAGGCTTCCTTAAAAGGTGCCATCGAAAAAAGGGAAGGACGTGTTATCAGTGCTACTGTGAGATTCTGACTGTGAGACGACATTTGTTTGACGATTTTCTCGCCCATCGCAAATGATGTGAAAGGGGCTTTAAGTTATATGAGCTATTTCGATTTTGTCGCCATCAGAACGTCTGTTTGTGTGATTGTTGCAATATCAGTTCAGTTCATTTCGCAAAGCTTTTGTATTTAAAGTTCGACTTTTATTTTTAGCGCAAAAAGAATTCATTAGTGAAAGTATCGATTGTCAGTACAAACAGCTTTAGCGAGCATAAACATTTACAGGGAAATTCAGACATTGTAAAGAAAATGTGAGTGCTGTATGTACATACGAAATAACCTTTTTCAGTGTTTCGTTGTGCGCACGCGCAGTTGCTGCAGGTCAAAGGTTAAGTGTACCACAGCAACGCGTCTTAACTACAATCATCACGTGGCATGTGGGCAAAGCAAAACATCAGTTCAGTAGTTTCGGTTGTCTTACGAGGATTTTACATAATTATGCATTAGTCTGTGTGTAGAATAATTTACTAGCAGAATCTTGCTTGGAATCAAGAAAACATTAATAGGTAAGGTTCTAGTAAGCTGTTAAAATTGTTACTATTACAGCAAAGCCCAGTTGAGTAACTTCAGTTTTTTAACGTGGACTTTGCTTAATTATGCATTAGTCTGTGTGGGATCTTACTTGGAAAAAAATAAAAATGAACTAGGTAAGGTTCTACAACTAGCATTCGTGCCTTTTCTAATTACTATCACAATAGCATTGGCTACGAGGCGTTGTCAAGTGTACACTAATGCGCTGTCTAGTGCACTTAACCTTTGACCTTTTCACGATCATCATCAATCGCTGTGAAAACTCTTATTGCCGTGTGAGAATTTCTACTTCATTTTGTGGACGAATACAGTTATCGAGTGTTGCGCCGTTCTGCATTTTTTTGCTATTTTATTGATTTTTGGTTTCATTTTTCGTTAAACAGACTTGCATATACAGAATATCAGCTTAACTCAAAAGTAAGAGTGGCAACACACGCGATACTGATCATCACAAATTAGCAGCGATTAATTAACCTGAAAAATATCAGTGTTTGCAGTGATGGGTTTCGAACTCTCGACCTTATAATCTACTATTTACAGCACTGCTAAACTATTTGACCACAGATAGTGATGTGTGCAAAGCAAGAATTACTAATCACGAATATGGCAAGAGAAACGACGAATGACAACCACGCGACATCAAACAATTTTCTTACGGCAACGGAAACGGGTACTACTAGTGAAATGCCCCACGATGTGGTATCGCCAATGTTCACGTTTCCTAAAAATTCACCAATTCGTCCGTATATGGCGGACACCAGTTTATTCTGGACTTGGCACTTGTGGCGGAGTCTGGCGGACACTGCGCGCAACAAAGAGTTGCTTTTCCAGAAAACGCGAAGTGCAGATTACGGTGCAAATTCAAGAAACTATGATGAAGTCAGCAGCGATGGTCAGAACAACAATTTCTCGCTTAAGGACGGCGATTTTTTATCACTCCAATCAGAAAAGGGGTGCAGATCTGCTGGATTTGTGAACGAAACGAAGCTAGAAAGGTCACGTTCAGGTGAAAGGTCAACGTTTTTAACCCGGAACAATTTAGGGTTGAAAAGAACTTTCGAAAGAAAAACTATTAATGATATTGGTCGACATCATTGCGTCAGTGACGCTTATGTTAAACAAACACAGAAAAACGCCGATGCGCCTGACTATGACGAAGCTGAACAAAGTTGTAACCCTATAGTGGACGAACAAGTAGAATTTAGAACCAAAGGAGATCAATTTTCCACATACAATGAGTGTAGCAGCGGCACGGACGTGGAAAAGGTCCAGCATTGGCTAAACAACCGCTGTCCAGATGATCCAAGCAATGGAAACTTACAGCACAAGTTAAGCATAAGCAAATCCGGCCACCGTTTATCGGCCTTCCGACCGTACGTGCCCCCTGTGACGTCACGTCGACGTCATCGGGTAACCAGCAGAGCTAAATCCGTTGTAAACGTTGGTTATATTACACGAAACTTTCAGAACATCTACCCGTGCTCAACACCCAAGGGAGATACCGAGCGACCCGAACACTCGAATCAAGGTCACAGATGTGTCAGAGATTCTAAGAACGTCTTAAAGCACAAGAACCACAGCCCGACCAAAAGGTTCGAAAGCGACAAAAAGATGCGTCCGAGAAGCGAACTTGTTAATGGCAAAGTTTCGGCTAAAATCAAGGCGCTTTTGACGAAGGAGAGAAAGAGGACTCTGCTAACTGTAGTTGGGTATGAGGCAGTGATCAGGTACATCCTAGAGCAAAAGCATTTGTTACGTAGCTTCAACTGATGGATATGAAGAAGGAGAGAAAGAGGACTCTGCTAACTGTAGTTGGGTATGAGGCACATGCTAGAGCAGGGGTGTGCCACTTGCGGCCCGCCGAGAGAATTTGTGCGGCCCGCGAATAGATTTGTCAACCTAATGAAAGTGCGGCCCGGGCGATTAATTGAGTGTATCCAGCTGAAGTCCGTGCCACGATCCCAAAGATAGTGTGGGTAGTTTTTTCTACTAGATCGGATGCCATTAACCCTTACAAGACAGTTGTAGCTTAATGTCACTGTACTACACAGACTGTGTGATACACATTACTAATATATGCATTGTAATGAAATTACCACTATCTGTCCTGAAAGTAGGAATATATGGTTTGTAATATAAATTATAATAACTTCTAAAATAGTTTCTTGAGTGTAATAGTAATGATGTGCGCAAATCGGATGCAAAAAAGATCATTATTAGGTCCTACTGTACTTGGCTCCTTGATCAAACTGCCTGTGGCCCGCAGGAATTGCGGGAAAGTTTAACGTGGCCCGGCTAGTCAGATAATTTGCACACCGCTGTCCTAGAGCAAAAGCGTTTGTTACGTAGGTTCAACTGATGGATCGTTACTGTCTCTGAGAGGCATTTATGACAAATCTTCAAAAGTCTCAGTTGAATTTCATATAAACCATTGATCTTTATTTCTGCAATATTTAAAAATTAAAATATAAAAGCACAAGTGACTGAAATTGGCTAATTTTATGAAAAGTTACTTAGTTTAGATGGATTGACAGTTATTTAGTCCATTCAAAAATATCAATGAATAAATCAAAATAAAACTTAATAGAAATAAACTTACATCGTTGTGGCATATATCTAATGAAAAATTTCGCTAGCTTGCACAAGATACTACAGAACAGCACAATGAAAACATAACTGGGTCAATGCCCACACTTTAAACTTTCCAGCTAGATGGAGCCACCTTAGCTACAAAATTGAAATTTATTAAGTCAAGTTCACCCTGGCCTTAATAGATATGTCGAAGTAATCATTCATTCACACTGAACTTACTGACAAACGCCATCCGACTTTCTCTCGTTCTTTCTCTATGTGAATCGTTTATTTGTTTTATTTTGTAAATAGGGTATCAATAAAAAGTTGGCTTAACAATTTTTCCTATTCTCACCTGTTTCCCGGTGTCTAGCAACAGGATAACTGCAAGACCTTACCTTAACTCATTCTACCCTACACGTCAAACGCAAAGAGAAAGATACAATTCGTTATCTTTTTAAAGGAAAACTGGACGATTGTGTAAACATTAGTTCAGAATAAAGAATGCTCTAAAATATTGAAAACTACAACAGCTTTTTTAAACCAAAGCTTAGATTAAATAATAATTACCTCGAATACCCCAATATTGTTAAACTTTCAAAGCTACGCGCGGCTCAGTGAATCTACTAAGATTGGCAGCGACGCCTGTTTGTCACATTCGCGCGGCCGACAAATAGAAGGTGGTACCGTGATAACCATGATCATGTACTAAAGTGTTAGATTTTGACGTCATGTGACGTAGAGCCATTTTCGTGACATTAGGGGTTTAAACAGTAACAGTTACGCAAACGTGCTTGACGTGCAAGGAAGATGCCTGTCATTGCACAAACTGTGGTTAGTTTCTGACGTAAGCAATAGCTGTGTTCGGTTGCCGTTCATTAACTTTCTAAGCTAATTATTCAAATATAAGAAACAATTACTAACTTTTAGAGGAAGAAAATGTGTATTTTGCACCGTAAATTAAAACGAGATCTAAACCATCGTCCGGTCTACCTTTAAGAAACTGCAAAACGTTTCAATGATTATTAGTTGCTTTGAGAAATAAGATTTTGGCAAAAGGTTTGAATTTGAATCATGTAAAAACAATGTGCACACTGGGCTACTGTTTATCTAACACACGAGGAAATAAACACAACAGTTAATTCTTGTTGTTGGTGTCAAGCAATTTAATCTAGCATTCTAAAATTATTTGTT
>JAQGDQ010001039.1:35000-62500 GCA_030141605.1 Tubiluchus corallicola
GGAACAAACATAGGTACCGACCCTGCGACCATAACCTGATTCTTTCAACTTTGTTCACAGACCTTATATATATAATCCTTATTTGCCATAAAAATCGATATTCATAGCTATAAAAGCATAAAAGAACATCGCAGCATGAGAATAAAATTCACACAACTGTTAAAGGCAAATGCGTCCAGTGCAAACTAAAAACTACTCTACTGTGCCAAAAATTTAAAACAAAATATACATTATAAAGTTACACGCAAATTATAATAGACTATATACAATATATACATATAATTTAAAATGGACGTGGGTAAATAAAATTTGCAGATGAATATATATTATCGTTTACGTATGTTGGGTTTGCAAAACGATTTAATGTATATATTTTTAATTTTGATTTGAATTCGTCGAAAGAGTTGATTTGCTTTAAATTTGGTTGCAGGGTATTCCAAAGTTGAACTCCTTAGTGTTGATCGAATAACGTGGGAGACAGAACTGCACCTTGTTTAACTCCATTTGTGACAGTGTGGGCTTTCGAAGTTGTCCCGTTTCATAAAATGTTCATATGTTTTTTTAAATAAACACTGGCAAGAGAGATAGCTGATTATGTTGTGAAATTAGAACAAATTTCGTTTCTTTGCCTGTTAACAGATGGCGCGGCAAAGTCAGCAGACTGCTCAAGTGACCAGTAAAGAAATTGTTTGACTGTCTCTTCATTTGCAGTCGACCAACTAAACGCTGTTCTTCAGGTCAATAATCTTTGAAACAGTCAGTTAAATCACATCAAATTATTAATCACAAGTTTTTGATGGTTACCTAGGTTACAGGAAGCAGAAATTAGGAACTAACAATTTTAAACTTAAATACTCCCACTAGATGGCGCTTGCGAGAGGTTGGCCTTGGCGTAGATAAACAAATACCCGTGGAGTTTTTATATGCGTTGCGGTTGCAGAAAGTTGGTTGCTTTTTTCTTACTAATGATCGTTTCTCCATTATGATGAATGCTTAGGCGTACGTCATCATCACAGATGTTGTACAGTCAATTTGAAAAAATAATTTAGCTATTTTTATTGACCACCAGCAATCCCAATCTAAGAAAGGATGCAAATACTCTAAAGCTGAAATGTTCACAAATATGAGTTTATTGTCTGTAAGAAAACATCTTTACCGTCTAGCAACTTGCCCAAGATCTATTATAGGTTTTACATGTCAAATGTAGACACAGGAAAGTTCAAATGTGACTTAGGTAAGTCAAATGTAGACATAGGAATTTCGAATGTCTTACCAAAAGCGCTCAAGATTTGTTGAAAACCATTGTTAACACATTTGAACTAGCGAGACAACTTTGAATTATCTAAATCTACATTTGAGTTAACGCAGGTCTACATTTGACATGTAAAACCTATATAATGGTAGCTTAAACAATAAACAGAGATTGCTACCACAACTTTTACTTCTAATTTCAGTTCAGTAAATGAACTATTTCTTCTTTTGTTGCTCTAAATATTGTGGGCATTTTGAGCGTCTGGCCTTTATTAGGTTTTGGTACACGCGTCTGGCACTCCACTGTTTCCCATGTCTGCAGGCAAAATTTTCTCCTGTGATGCAATTGTTAAGTTTGGTCTCAAATGTTGTTAATCTTTATTAATTTTTGATATCCAAGTTGGTTTTGGTTTATCTGGAACTCATTTAACAGGTTTCAGTGCCTCGTTCAATGTTAATCTTACTGGTGTTGTTCGAACAATTTCATTAAGTGGTTTATCCATCTTAGCTTTGTGATTCTAGTGCTCCAAAGTTCCTCTTCGGTTCTGTTATACAGCTGCTTATTTAAAATGATATATGATCATTTTATTTTTAAGATTTTTCTACGTAGATTTCTGTGGAACAGAAATTAGCTATTTAAAAACTTTCATTCGTTTTCGTTTCAAAGAAAATCTGTCTACCTACCTTGGCTACTATTATTTGTTTAAGTTCTTTATAAATACAATGCAGATATGAATGTGTCAATGGATGATTTTTATTGAAATGTAAATATTGCAGTCGATAATTACACCGAGAAGGTTTCCTGTAATGTGTGTCAGACTGGGTGTCTGTTCTGTTCTGTTGTGTTTTGCTCTGTTTTTCTTTGTTTTGTTCTATTCTATTCTATTCTATTCTATTCTATTCTATTCTATTCTATTCTATTCTATTCTATTCTATTCTATTCTATTCTATTCTATTCTATTCCATTCCACTCTATTATTCTATTCTATTCTATTCTATTCTATTCTATTCTATTCTATTCTATTCTATTCTATTCTATTCTATTCTATTCTATTCTATTCTATTCTATTCTGTTCTGTTCCGTTCCGTTCCGTTCCGTTCCGTTCCATTCCATTCCATTCCATTCCATTCCATTCCATTCCATTCCATTCCATTCCATTCCATTCATTCTATTCTATTCTGTTCTGTTCTGTTCTATTCTATTCTATTCTATTCTATTCTATTCTATTCTATTCTATTCTATTCTATTCTATTCTATTCTATTCTATTCTATTCTATTCTATTCTATTCTATTCTATCCCGTTCTATTCTATTCTATTCTATTCTATTCTATTCTATTCTATTCTATTCTATTCTATTCTATTCTATTCTATTCCGTTCCGTTCCGTTCCGTTCCATTCCATTCCATTCCATTCTGCTCTATTCTATTCTATTCTGTTCTATTCTATTCTATTCTATTCTATTCTATTCTATCCCGTTCTATTCCATTCTATCCCGTTCTATTCTATTCTATTCTATTCTATTCTATTCTATTCTATTCTATTCTATTCTATTCTATTCTATTCTATTCTATTCTATTCCATTCTATTCTACTCTATTCTATTATAAACTATTTTCAATGCACTACTTTTGAGTGCAGAATAGATGCTACGATGACGTCCGTAACTTCCGGGAAGCGTTGTAGTGTCCCGTCTTTGCAACATGGACCAGCTCAAAGTCACACTATCCCCGTGTGACGTCCGTAACTTCCGGGAAGCGTTGTAGTGTCCCGTCTTTGCAACATGGACCAGCTCAAAGTCACACTATCCCCGTGTGACGTCCGTAACTTCCGGGAAGCTTTGTAGTGTCCCGTCTTTGCAACATGGACCAGCTCAAAGTCACACTATCCCCGTGTGACGTCCGTAACTTCCGGGAAGCGCTGTAGTGTCCCGTCTTTGCAACATGGACCAGCTCAAAGTCACACTATCCCCGTGTGACGTCCGTAACTTCCGGGAAGCGTTGTAGTGTCCCGTCTTTGCAACATGGACCAGCTCAAAGTCACACTATCCCCGTGTGACGTCCGTAACTTCCGGGAAACGTTGTAGTGTCCCGTCTTTGCAACATGGACCAGCTCAAAGTCACACTATCCCCGTGTTCTCAATGAAACGAGAGAAGTATGTTTGGGCGAAACATTTCGGAAAATTTTCTGGAACCTTTTACTTTGTAAATAAACCAGCAAGACATTCGTTTGCTGCTGCGTATTACGAGTGGCATTCAATTCCCAGCGACAACGGAATCTGGGTCAGTGTCACGGTGACGTCACTTCCGTTAGGTTAGATTCCGTTTCCTAATGTTAACTGCACTTACTGGCTTCTCGCAATTTTCCGTTGAACGATTTCAGTTAGTAATCAAATGAAAAACAAGCAAATCTGACGTAATCAAAGCAGTCAAAACGTAGAGCAAAGCAATAAAGGAATCAACCAGTTTACATCATGGCGCTCACCATAGAAAGCAAAGCACGGATATAGATTTGTTATCAACAAAAAATGGGACTGAATCCTTTTGGGCTGCCGCATCCGGAATTCCTTTAAAGGAAAACATTTTATACACATACAGCATATTGAAAATGTAAAATGCACAATCAATGAAATGATGATGATGATGATAATGATGATGATGATAAATCCTAATTTGCACAATATACATATATATATGTAGTATAGTATAGTATAGTATAGTATAGTATAGTATAGTATAGTATAGTATAGTATAGTATAGTATAGTATAGTATAGTATAGTATAGTATAGTATAGTATAGTATAGTATAGCATAGCAAAACATAGCATAGTATAGTATAGCATAGTATAGTATAGCATAGTATGTATAGTATAGTATGTACAGTATAGTGTGGTGTGGTGTAGTGTAGTGTAGTGTAGTGTAGTGTAGTGTAGTGTAGTGTAGTGTAGTGTAGTGTAGTGTAGTGTAGTGTAGTGCAGTGCAGTGCAGTGCAGTGCAGTGCAGTTACAGTTACAGTGCAGTGCAGTGCAGTACAGTACAGTACAGTACAGTACAGTACAGTACAGTACAGTACAGTACAGTACAGTACAGTACAGTACAGTACAGTACAGTACAGTACAGTACAGTACAGTACAGTACAGTACAGTACAGTACAGTACAGTACAGTACAGTACAGTATAGTATAGTATATATGTGGTCCTGTTGTCCTTAATTCAGGTACCACAAACTTGCTTATAAAACATTTTAGCAATAATTTAGAACATCTGTAATTAAGGTCCACAATAACAGAATTCGTTCACTAGGGTTGACTATTATTAACTTCGTTCAATAATAACAGTATTATTTAGATTACACTATTAGGAAAGTATTAAAAAGGACAAACTTTTCTATATGCACGCTTACTATTATATAAAAACTAGGACTATTGTTAAAAGTTACGATAAATTCAGGACAAGTTTTGCCTGAGTTATACATATATTTATACATACATACGTGGGCGTAAGCTAAAATTTATCTTACATTTCTTCTCCTTCTTCTTCTTCTTCTTCTTCTTCTTCTTCTTCTTCTTCTTCTTATTATTATTATTATTATTATTATTATTATTATTATTATTATTATTATTATTACATATCTTAAGTTTATAATAAGTATCAAAATCCATGAAAGAGAAAGCGAGAGAACTAAATTAGACTTGTCTGGATGACATTTTAACGAATCCTATTATAAACGCATGACGGAACAAATTACAAATAAAATAATGTCAATAAATTGCAAGTAATTACCATATTACAATGTTATTACACCCATAATAAACTAACAGCACCAATGTTACAAATTACATTATACAAGTAGATTTGTAGACAAAAATACTTTAATTGGACTTAGTTTGCTGCCTTGACATAGACATAGACACTAGACACAGACATAGACATAGACATAGACATAGACATAGACATAGACATAGACATAGACATAGACATAGACATAGACATAGACATAGACATAGACATAGACATAGACATAGACATAGACATAGACATAGACATAGACATAGACATAGACATAGACAGACATGGACATGGACATGGACATGGACATGGACATGGACATGGACATGGACATGGACATAGACATAGACATAGACATAGACATAGACATAGACATAGACATAGACATAGACATAGACATAGACATAGACATAGACATAGACATAGACATAGACATAGACATAGACATAGACATTGACATAGACATAGAACATTTATTGTCTCCAATTAGTTTAACATCAAAAGTTTTTTAAATATCAAGTAATTATAATCATGGAGCAGGGCAGGGAAGGACCATAGGGTCATCTAGTCTCCTGCCCTTTCTTATAAATAGATTAGTATATTAAAAATTAACGGTGATGCTGCAGATAACAAAAACAAAAACAAATAAGAAAATAATAATAATAAAAACATTATAAATGATACAAATTATCCAAAAAGAACTGAAAACAAAAGATAATAAAGTTAGATAACTAAATCTAAACAAAACAATACAATTATTCAGTAATTAGGATTATTATATGTAGTAGTTTCAAATGGGGTTTTATTAAATTTGAAATTTGACCAAGGTTAGTGAGTAGTTAAAAACTGAAAGAAAAAAATAAGCATAAAAAAGTGTAATGTAGAAAAATATATGAGAAAAAGTAAGTATGAGAAAGAGCAACAATTACTTAGGAGATGAGGGAATCGTCTTTCCGATTGACAATTTTTGTACATTATTCTACATAAAGCTAGTAAGAAGTATTCCATGTATAGCAGGAACGCAAACTTTTGTAGCTTAGTTGTAATGAATAACTTTAAAGCCAAGTGAATCATTAAGAGCGTTGGCAGGAAGTAGATCCTTGGGGAAAACCTGTCTGGCGCGTGAAATGGTTGAAACAGCTTTTTCCCATGTTATAACAGTTGCTAACATGTTGTAACAAGTTCTTACATGTTTTAGAAAGTACCTATATAGTACAAAACGGTGCACAGATATATAAAAAAGTTAGTACTGACATTTATGACTGTAACTCAGTATGACGTCTATCACATTTGTTGTAGTAGTTCAATTCTAACATGTTTTAGAGAGTACTTATATAGTACAAAACGGTGCACAGATAAATAAAAAAATTAGTACTGACATTTATGACAGCAACTCAGTATGACGTCTATTACATTTGTTGTAGTAGTTCAATTCTAACATGTTTTAGAGAGTACTTATATAGTACAAAACGGTGCACAGATATATAAAAAAGTTAGTACTGACATTTATGACAGCAACTCAGTATGACGTCTATCACATTTGTTGTAGTAGTTCAATTCTAACATGTTTTAGAGAGAACTTATATAGTACAAAACGGTGCACAGATATATAAAAAAGTTAGTACTGACATTTATGACAGCAACTCAGTATGACGTCTATCACATTTGTTATAGTAGTTCAATTCTAACATGTTTTAGAGAGTACTTATATAGTACAAAACGGTGCACAGATATATAAAAAAGTTAGTACTAAGATTTATGACTGTAACTCAATATGACGTCTGACACGTTTATTATTGTATTTCAACATGTCGCCTAACATTGTACAATTGTTGTAAATAAGTAATTACATCGTGATGTTTTAATAATTCGTTCTTTGTTTTTATTTATCTCTAGCCAAGAACTAGAGTGACGATCAACAAAACACAAATAACATGCTTTTTGTGAACTTCCTGCATTCAGTCTAAGAGCTTAAAAACTGGCACACTTAAAGAGCAAACAAAAATAGCTAGCTAGAACTTTTACAAGTTCGTGACATGGTACCGAAGAGCAAGCACTGTGTCGATTTTTCAAGTTCGCAACACAGACTGTAAGTTGGTAACCAGTGGGTATTGAACTCGAGTGCCCTATACGGTCAGTCTTATACAATATATATATACAATTAGTATATATATATATATATATATATATTATAAATATTATTTATTTGTCATTAAAATGGTTCACTCATTATAATAAAATTAGTAAGCCTCAAGGTAATGTTAAGATAACAACACTGTTCAAGACAAATGCGTCCAATGCAGACTAAAAAACTAAAGTGCAAAACTAAGGCCTAATTCAATACAGTAAATGGACATATTTACAAACACCATATTAAAATATTTTACAAAACAATATTATAAAAGTACATTAAATTTTACACGACATATTTTACACTATATATACATTTGACATGACACAATTAACAGAAACATGTATTACATTACATAAATTTCACTCATTACATTTACACTATTTATACATTTGACATTACAAAACTGACATAACACATATTACATTACATACTTTTTTTAAAAAAATTTCATTTTTAATCGTTATATGGAGTCAGGGGCGGGAGTAGATGAAAGTTGAGTCTGTGTAATTAGTATGTGTAAAACAAATGAATCATGGGGAGCGTCTTCAAACACTGTTTTTCGCATGTTCGTATTACAAAGCATCCATTTGTGTCCTTAGTAACAACGTTTTTACAAACTTTAGTATAAAATATGGAACTTTTATATTATATCTGTCACTTTTATATTATACAGGTCGTTTTGTGTAAACTGGTACTATTTGATTTTAGTTGTTCTTTTATATTATTTTGAGGCACGAAATCCGTGGTTTACTGGTATATAAAAGTCTTACGAATATAACAGCTATTTTATTTACAGAGTTTTTTAACCATACCCTGCAAATGGTCACTGTATGTATTTTATGTAAATATTTGCATATGTGTAAAATTTTAAATTTTAAATAAAGAATTATACTACTAATAATAATAATAATGATGATGATGATAATAATAATAATAATAATAATAATAATAATAATAATAATAATAATAATAATAATAATAATAATAACGATAATAATAACGACAATGAAGACGACGACGACGACGGTGATGACGATGACCAATGATCATGATGATGATGATGATGATAATAATAATAATAATAATAATAATAATAATAATAATAATAATAATAATAATAATAATAATAATAATAATAATAATAATAATAATAATAATAATAATAATAATAATAACAATAATAATAATAATTATAATAATAATAATAATAACAGTAACAACGAGCGGACTCCTCACAAAATAAGATGACATAAGAAAAGATATTTAAGTCAGGATAACTTGATTGAGCAAAGCTTGTTTACAACAAGGTTCTGATTAGTGCAAAGTTTGCAAACAATATTCAGGATAATACCAAAAAGCACAAATTTTGTTTTTGTTCAAAATATGTTTTTTGGTACTAGCCTGAACATTGCTTGCAAACTGTGCACCAATCAGGAACTTGATGTAAACAAGCTTTTTTAATTTCATCTTTTTGGTTGCTTTTATGTTTTGAAAAAAACACGTCAAAATTTAAAAGCAACTCAAAAAGTGGAAATTTAAAAGGCTCTTCTAAAACTAGGTCCTGATTAGTGCACAGTTTGCAAACAATATTCAGGATAATACCAAAAAACAGAAATTTTATTTTTGTTCAAAAGATATGTTTTTTGGTATTATCCTGTGCAAACTGTGCTCCAATCAAGACCTAGTTTTAGAAGAGCCTTTTAAATTTCGTCTTTTTCAGTTGCTTTTAAATTTTGACGTGTTTTTTTTCAAAACATAAAAGCAACCAAAAAGATGAAATTAAAAAAGCTTGTTTACATCAAGGTCTTGATGGATGCAAAGTTTGCAAGCAATGTTCAGGCTACTACCAAAAAACATATCTTTTGAAAAAAAACAAACATGTCAAAATTTAAAAGCAGCTCAAAAGACAAAATTTTAACAGCACAATACAATTAATAAGAATGGCACTCTTGCTAGAAAACTTGAAGCTGACCCTTAAAGGACAAGAAAAGGGTCACCTGAAGTAGGCTTCACAAAAATCGCCTTAAAATGATACTATTTTACAGCAATTTTATGCGTATATCTTGCTCGCGTTGAAAGGAATTTTAGTTTGTTTTCATTTTAAATCTCCCGCAATACTGTTCTGACCGCGCCATTACATGACGTCATATACGCACAACGTAAATCAGGGGAAGAAAAGGAAATGTTAAACTACGTCCCAAAAAACCTTCCATGCAAAATTATATTACTTAGCATTTCGCTTACCTGCTTGAAAGACTTATGTAACTAAAAAGGAAAATTATTAATTATTTAAAATGTTTTCACCAATTGGTAAAATGTCACTGACTCACCCTCCAGGGTGCACCACTCACTAATCAAAAATTTATTTTTAATCTTATGGACAAGATACAGTAATTTCAAATTTTATTTAGTTAGTGACGTGTGCGCTACGAATGTCCTGATTATTTTTTCAAACTTTATACAATGTTATTTTAACTTGTTTCAAATGACCTGTCGTCAAAATGGTTGCGTCTAACGGTCATCGCGGGAGTTTAAATTTACGTGTTTTATGCAGCGTTATTGCAGAGACAAGTCTAATATGCACAGAAGCAAGAAGTAACAGCACAGAACAGTTTATTACATTGAGAATATTTCTGAGACAAAAGTATGCCTGCATGTACGCAACAGTCAACAGACGTGGGGTATGTCTAGGGGGTATAGAAGCAAGGAGTAACAGCACAGAACAGTTTATTACACTGAAAGTATTTCTGAAATAATGGTATACTTACATGTACACAACAGTCGACAGACTTGGGGCAGGTGTAGGGGGTACAGAAGCAAGGAGTAACAGCACAGAACAATTTATTACATTGAAAGTATTTCTGAGACAGTGGGGTACTTGCACGTACACAACATGGACTAGACCTACTTATATTATATACTATATATACCATATACTATAATTCATACTAATACTATATACCGTCATATAATAGAATATACACTGTCTTCATTACTGTACATTCTGTAAGAGCATAATGGACTATGGCAATCGCCTTAACATTCTAAGCACATTACAAGCCTATAAGCCCCAACCATGCTATTTTCAGATGCAAGTTTTATTTTACGGTGGCTCTATTTTGGGGCTGAAGTATTGTATGACTTCACTATAGAACCCAGCAAACTTTCGGACCGTGAAAAATGCTCCTGCGTCGGTGTTGCTGATGCTGCTGCTGCTGCGGGCGATGCGGATGAAGCCCGCGAAGCACTTCTAACAGCAGTCGCCGCGGCTTCGAAGCCAAGTTTTGCTCTGCAGCCAAGCGAATGCAATAACTTCAACTTGTGCGCTGTTTTTTTTTTACCAACATTTGGACATTGTGGTAGTTGTGCTTTTACGTCAACTGTAATTACACCCAATCGATTTGTGTAAGAAGCAATTTGGTTACTAGGACTCCAGGGGTCGATATCTAGGTATTGTGGTTCATCTTTTGTGGTCTCGTCTCTGGCGTATGACGGCAGTCATGAATCGATGATCAGATGCCAGAAATAGATCATAGGATGTAAAGCGAAAATCCCCCCCCCGTGAAAATTTCTGTGTCATAAAGTTTTTTTTGTTTCTGTTAGTGAAAAATGTCTGGTGAGCGCGTGTAACAATGGAAGAGAACGACGCGGACAACAGTGCTGTTGTTGAGCCCATGACGTCACCGGTGACGTCACCGGAGGAACCGCAAGAGGAGCCGGCCACCGGTTCCAAGGAAACCACGACCGAAAAACCCTCTAGGATACCGCTCATGAGGAGGTTTAGCAGGGCACCCAAAAAGGACAAGGAGACGACGGAGTGGACGAATGCCGACGAACTGCCCCGGTCCCTGTACGGGACCCCCTTGGAGGACATTGACTCACGGATTTACGAGAAGGTAGAGAGATCATTTTACGATTATTGTTTTATTTTGCTGTAAATTCCGCGCGAGTTCGCTTCTGGGAATTGATCGGTTTTTGATCTGAAAATAGCATGGTTAATTATTTACCGCCTGATTTCCGTGAGAGAATTTGATGAATAAGTTTGACACTTGTCCGCGTGCGGCAAAGCGGTGTGCGCGGCGCGGTAATTTGGTTTAAAGAGGTGACGGTGATTTGGGCGTTTTTGCCGTTTCCGCGAATGCTGTTGTAGGATTTGTGAGGGAATTTCCGTTACCGTGACGACTTTTGTAGCATTTGTAAGCGGAGTTCCTTAATAGCTTCAGATTTGCGGATTATTGAATTTCCTGTTTTTGTTTTGAATAGAATCTCACAGTGTCATTCGTTTATTTATTTATTTATTTATTTACTAATTATTTATTTGTTTATTTGTATCTTTATTTCAACAGACTGCAAGTTACTTGATGATAAAAAAATTACAATACTTTAAATTCCACTACGACGAAAAACTAGAAAAGTGTATTTCAGCATAGCATCGTATATATTATATATATATATATATATATATATATATATATATATATATATATATATGGTTTTGTTATCGCCATTAAAGGAAAAGAGTACGATTTTTAACACCTATAATTAGCATTTCTGATAATTCAGTCATAGCTTAAAACTTAAACGTTACATTGTAACATAAATTTATCTGTTAAACCGGTTCTTTGCTCATTGGCTGTGCTAAATAACCATACTAGTATAAGTATTCTCGGCAGAAACCGTATTAGAGCGTACGTGAACCACTATACTTATGCTTATAGACCTATCGACATATTTCAGCACAGCATCTATATATACATATAGTTTTGTTATCATCATTAAAGGAAAAGAGAACGATTTTTGACACTTATAATAATACCAAAGCATTTCTGATAATTAAATTATAGCTTAAAACTTACTTAACGGCCTGGCCGTTATATTGGCCAGCGCAGCAATGCGAAGACGTCAAAACTGAACATATTTTTTAACGGCAGAAGGATTTCACGAGCGTGTTGTACGTGTGTGAGAAACTGAAAAACTAAACACGACGTCACTGTACAACAGCGATTGTGACATACAAATACACATACTGGGCTCACGAAAATTCAATTCCAAGCTAACTGTTCACGTAAGTGTGAGTCATTCTTAGAAAAAACACCTATGTTCTCTATTAATATTTGATAGATTGGATTATTTATTTAAAGCAAAACCGGACAAAACAATCTACTGTTTAAAATATTGAAAGGCAACATTCTATTTTTTAATAATGACTTACGTGAAAGAATTATTACCACACAAATACAATTTCACGTTCGTGCCCCTAGTTCTTCGCTGCTACATGTATTTCGCCATTCGCTAATTAAACGGGCACTAGCGCCTGCATTTCGGAAAAGCGTTGCACGAAAAGAGGTGCGGTACCTCTTAGTTCAGGTGTGTTAGTTTGTGACAAACTACGCACGTTCGACAGCTTATATGTGAAAACAGCGGTATACTTGAAATTTGAATTTTTATCTCAAAACTTGCCTAGTTTTAGTACAACACACTGAATATCTTACAGTAGCACTGTACATCAATTTTCGCTCGTGAAATATGTTTACTGTTGAAAATTATGTTAGTTTGTGATGTCATCATTAGTTGGGCTCGTCCGCCATTAATTAAGATTTTAATCCATTATTTTATTATTAAAGTGTATATTTTTTACCGGACTTGAAAATGGGGTAGCATATGAAAAATCATCCTGTCTTCCTTTAAAGTATAAACCTTTTATATTGCCTAACTATAAGTTTTTTTTATAAAGGCAAGTTCAAACCGCGATTTTTACACCAACAATAAATTTATAATAGAGGGAAAGTAACTTAACATTTTGGGTTTGTTTCTCTTAAAATTCAACATTATTGCTTAAACGAAAACAGGATGATTTTTCTGTGCTAATCTAACTAGCGAATGACGAAATTCATAAAAAATTAAGAACTAATTGCGCGAACGCAAAGGCGCTTATCAATATGCGTTTTCTAATAATTTTCGTTAATACTGAAATAAACACAACTTATCAGAAGGATTGATCTTTCCTTTAATAAACTGAGATAAAATGTTCGCAAAGTAGCCTTATAATAGAAATTGCGAAAGCGTACAGATTCGCACGGTTGCCCTCTGCAGTGCTGGAGATTCTTCGGACATACTGGACGTACTTCGTCCAGTGCTGGACATAGTTCGACCCCTTTGCGACGTATTGCGTGACAAGGTTATTGATATCCTGCTAATTGTTTACTAAAGTGATTACGAATCACACACGAATCGTAGAATATTTAACTGTGACACGGATATTGCTACGCGTGGTTGCCTAAAGCTATCCGATAGATACTATGATCATATAGACGTAGATATATTGTATCCATGCATGTGAATGAGTACTTCTAGTTGTTTCTAGTTTTAGTTTTATGCATAGTAGTTAATAGTTTTCTTCCGCCGAACGCATTTGCTTTTAGCTGTGTTTTAACGAAATTTCACTGCTCTGACTGCACTCACTGCTAGGTTCTGTTTATTAGAAAGTGTGTTGCTGTATTTTTTTTTGCTGATACATGTGCTCTAGATATACTCTTATTGCTAGACATTATGTTCGATAATTTTATTGCTAAAAATTTGATTAGTAGTTTTTCAGCGAACGAAATTTCACTGCTCTGAAACAGCTGCCGTGTTTTACTTATGTATGGGCTCGTTTCTGTATTTAAGTACTACTGAATCTAGGTTCTGTTTATTAGAAAGTGTGTTGCTGTTTAAAGACGTCTATATGTCGACGTGATTTACTGAATATAGAAAAGCATTAAGACGAATCTTAAACTTGCCTAAAAATCCTCATTCAAACATTGTGTATTGCTGGTACATATACTCTAGATATGCTCTCCATAAGCGAATTTTAAAGCTCTATTGTACATAAATTTATATGTTAAACCAGTTCTTTGCTCATTGGCTGTGTTAAATAACTATACTAGTATAAGTATCTCGGCAGAAATCGTACTAGAGCACACGTGAACCACCATACTGATGCTTACAGACCTGTCGACATAATAGCGTACATTCTGTTCTGGACTTTGCATAATGAAATATGCAATTGAATATTTCACACTTAATGATATTAATGAAATGTTGTATTCGCTACTAACAAAGTAATGTATATACCAATGTAAATAGCACTACTTATCCTAATATATTATATGTAATGCTATCACTTACTATTACTATTAGTATTACTATTACTATAAGCTATTACTATTAGCTACTACTGTTGTTGTTGTTGGCATCCTTCTGTCTTGGAAGACAATGGAGTGTGCGCCAAGAGAGTCAGTTATTGATCACATTGATGGAGCTGCAGCGTCGACTGTGGCTGAACAATCCGATCCTTGAACCACTGGAGTGGCCTCTCCAGGGTGCATGCCTGGGCAAGGTGTATGGAGATCCTGAGTTGCCCAGACAACAGGAACTCCCTCTCTTCCTCCCTGGTGTAGTCCAAAGGAAAGCGGAGTGATGCGTTTGGCACCAGGTTGGCTGCAGGAGCTGCCGGAGTCAGTGAGCATACTGCACTGGTCCGCCTTCGGGCTCCACTCCTGATTTGGAAGGTTTACTCCTCTACACATGGCCGTTGGGTCACTTGACCTCCTCCGCCCTCTAGCCGTTGACTGCTTGTGCTCCTCCGCCTAGTGTCGAGATACAGTGTGGGCATTCGCGCAAGCCTACAGCACCTGGTATTCCTAGGCGGTCACCAATCCAAGTACTAATCAGGCTCTACGTTGCTTAAAAATCGGTGATCAGACGAGAACCGGTGTTTTCAACGTGATATGGCCGTAGACTAGCTATTACTATTACTATTACTATTACTATTACTATTACTATTACTATTACTATTACTATTACTATTACTATTACTATTACTATTACTATTACTATTACTATTACTATTACTATTACTATTACTATTACTATTACTATTACTATTACTATTACTATTACTATTACTATTACTATTACTATTACTATTACTATTACTATTACTATTACTATTACTATTACTATTACTATTACTATTACTATTACTATTACTATTACTATTACTATTACTATTACTATTACTATTAGCTATTACTGTTACTAATTAAGCTATTAGTACTAGTAATTGCTATTTACATGTGTGAATAAAGATGATATATATAAAGATCATACAAAATGGAAGCAGGGTTGACGTATTCATAGATTATAGTTCAACTTTTCTCTTTCGGATTTCCTTGTCATTATTTATTGTCGAAATTTGGAATTTAATTTAATAACAAAATGTTCAATTATCATCTAAAAATCCATCAATCATATTTGCGTTTGTAGTTACGGCTGCCCAATCCATTAAAGACTAAACAGAAACACGGTAGATGCAAATTAACAGTTAATTCTATAAAATTTGTAAAATTATTTATTCGCTTAAGTAGGCTTAATAAACAACAAACTCAGTCTCAATTTCAGATGTTGGGGGTCAATTCGCTCTTGTAATCTTGCTTTAAGTTCATCTAAGAGCATCGAGCAGCCAGATTTTCGTCTTTAAGTTGCAACAAAGCGTTTCGTTTTTGGAAACAACTGCGATGGCTCTTTCACGAAACGTGCCGACCAAGATAATTACATGTACGTGTTACTGGTGACGTAAAATCAATTAAATAGAATTGGTGATTTAGTCTTCTTGGAAATTAGCTATTTGACATAGAGCATGGGCAGCGAAAATCGTAAACTTCACGTTAAATTCAGGTTTAGTTTTACTTTAATGTACACAAAATTTTAACATTTCTGGCTGGTTAACAGAACCATATATCTAGCTTTCGATTATTAGTAATTATGTTGACTACATAATTACCGTATTTTCCCGTGTATAAGAGACCCTTTTTTGCTCAGAATTTTCACTTTAAAAATAGGGGGTCTCTTATACATGGGAGTAAGTCTTTTCAATAAGATGCATAAATTGTGACACTAACGATTTTAAAGAAATAAGTGCTCTACAACTGTTTTGCGTGTGGCGTTCGACTATGAAGCGGTTGTAAGCAATACAAGCATCGTGACACAGGCATTATCTCCTCGTTTTCTCTTTTCCTGTTACAGGTTTGCAGGTACGCACTTTAATATATACCAGTACTCTTTTTCTACAACACATTAACTGGTTTTATTTTGTTTTCAGTACCGCACTGAGTTGAAAAAAGTTGTACTCTACCCTCTAAAAATGTCCGTCTGAAAAAACTTTTTTCCAGAATTTTTGCCTAAAAATTGAAGGGGTCTCTTATACACAAGGGTCTCTTATACACGGGAAAATACGGTAATTATGTTGACTACATAATTATGCTCGCAAATAAGGTATCTTGTTCCACATTAACCAACGAAGATTTGTTAGGTTGTTATAACGTAACTGTAACGACATGTTTCCAAACAAACAAAGGCAGCTGATTTTAGTAATTTGTCACAGAATTGTGTAATACATAAATTACAGAGTCGTTTTAAAGCAGTCAAAACAGTTGGGAACAATTACAGTGATCTAACGCATAAATCAGCAGTTTCGGAACACTTAATTAATTTTTAATTAGGATGGCTGCTTTAATCATTGCAATTTACGCGAGAAAATGTAGTCGTTATGCACGTTATAGATGCGATAAACAGCCTCGAGAATTAAAATGCAAATGTGTTAAAGCGTTGCAGTATTTACCCCAGGAATTTAAGGTTCGGTTAAAGCAGTAATTCTTAAACGCGCGGTACACCCCAAGGCGGTAGCGTGGGCCCACTGCTGTTTCTAAACTTAATAAGCCGATGTTTGCTTGTAATAGAAATTGGTTGCACGCAGTTCTTGAAAATATTTTACAGCAGAAATGATGCTGAGCGTGCGATCGCTTCGGCAGTTTGTTTGGTTTTTACGCTGTTATTATTTGCTTTTTCAAAAGTTACAATTTCGTGTTTCCATGGTGGTAGAGCACCACGTTTCGTTATTGTTAACGATGCAATCAGACGGAAACAATTGTCACTCTCAGCTGTTGATAGAACCTTGTGTTTTTACAATCTGATGGCTTCTTTCCACTCATTCCTGAAAAGTCACAATTATCCTGTTTTTTGTCATCGGTCTAAGGATAATTGGTTAATAGGAAGGCAGACAATGCACTGCCGGTTTTTCAATTTGTTCAATGACTCTAATAGGCCTCATTAAACGACTCTTCCTTCCAATCTAAGAAAAAAAATCAATCGCTAGGCAGATGGTTATCCAAAGGATTAGTACTGTTATTAGTGGTGAGGTTAGATTAGCTGGAAAGAAAAGTTCCTGCATTTTTTGTTAAAATTCAATAGCGAAGATCTTCTTTATCCTGCATTGAGGACGTTTTTGCAACTTTGATTCGTTAGATGGGCCTTCAAAAGCGATCAAGGTGACTTCGGGAATAGCTGCCATTTGTCTTTCAGATTGTAACGTTATTTAAGTAAGCTTAACCACTTAGTCGTGAAGGAAGGAGATTGTCCAGCTGCAGAGGACAGAAGCAGAGACAGAGAGTGAGAAAGAGAGAAAAAAGAGAGATAGATAGATAGATAGATAGATAGATAGATAGATAGATAGATAGATAGATAGATAGATAGATAGATAGATAGATAGATAGATAGATAGATAGATAGATAGATAGATAGATAGATAGATAGATAGACAGATAGATAGATAGATAGATAGAGGTAAAGAAAGAGAGAGAGAGAGAGAGAGAGAGAGAGAGAGAGAGAGAGAGAGAGAGAGAGAGAGAGAGAGAGAGCGAGAGAGAGAGAAAGAGAGAGAGAACTGAGCATAAGCACTTTGAGTCATCAGAAAAAGGTCAAAAGGCAGAAGTGGAGGAGAGAAGGAGGGAGAGAGAGAGAGAGAGAGAGAGAAAGAGGAGAAAAAAGGAAGCGAGAGAGAAGGAAAGAGGAGGGAGAAAGGAGGGAGGAGAAAGCGAATCTAAACCAGAAAGCACACCCTCTCTCTCTCTCTCTCTGGGAAGCCTGTTGTACAACTCTGTCGCAATTTGTAATCAACGTTAACTTAAAAGCAATATTATTGAGCCATCTCTGGGGTTTACCTATCTGTAGGATAAAACCTTTTAATTATAGATCAGGTTCGAACAAAATTCCAACGTTGGGGAAATCTATATTAGCATCTAGATAATGTACTTGGAATTGCACTGCCGTTAGATTTCGCTACGTTAAAATAAGTTTTTAGTAAATCTGGTTGTCACTGGTCAGTAGAATCGGCTACTAAATTAAAAACCTATCTTCGTATAATATATTGTATATAATATAATGTAATGTAATGTAATGTAATGTAGTGTAGTGTAGTGTAGTGTAGTGTAGTGTAGTGTAGTGTAGTGTAGTGTAGTGTAGTGTAGTGTAGTGTAGTGTAGTGTAGTGTAGTGTAGTGTAGTGTAGTGTAGTGTAGTGTAGTGTAGTGTAGTGTAGTGTAGTGTAGTGTAGTGTAGTGTAGTGTAGTGTAGTGTAGTGTAGTGTAGTGTAGTGTAGTGTAGTGTAGTGTAGTGTAGTGTAGTGTAATATATCATATCATATCATATCATATCATATCATATCATATCATATCATATCATATCATATCATATCATATCATATCATATCATATCATATCATATCATATCATATCATATCATATCATATCATATCATATCATATCATATCATATCATATATCATAACATAACATAACATAACATAACATAACATAACATAACATAACATAACATAACATAACATAACATAACATAACATAACATAACATAACATAACATAACATAACATAACATAACATAACATAACATAACATAACATAACATAACATAACATAACATAACATAACATAATAAAACATAATAACATAACATAACATAACATAACATAACATAACATAACATAACATAACATAACATAACATAACATAACATAACATAACATAACATAACATAACATAACATAACATAACATAACATAACATAACATAACGTCACGTAACGTAACGTAACGTAACGTAACATAACATAACATATCACAACACAACACAACACAAGACAACATAAAAAAATATAATAATTAGCGAATTATTAGCACTATGTGTAACTGGAAAACTACACTCCCGTAATAAAAAGCAGTACTAAATTCTCATAGTACGTTTACAAGATGTAAAAATTTAAAAAACTAGACGTGTATATGAGTGATTTAGGAAAAACAAATCAAATTACTTCGTGAATAAGTTTATCTTTAGCTACTAGTGTATGCTGAGAATGTGGGTCTCTGACGTCATGGTAATTTCTAGGCTGTTGGTAGGAATTATGCTGTAATAGCTGATGGTCAGTAATACCTGCTTAACTACTAGCAGCTCAGCTAGTAGTGTCTGGTCACTCGATGATGGATCAGTGACAAGTGGCCGTAGAGACACGCGGTCAAGTAGTTTTTCCTTCGTTGCTGTTCTTCAGGGTGTTATTTTGGTACCGTTTCTGTTTAGCTTCTACTTTGGAATTCTATACCATTACAGGTTAAACAAATCAAGTCCCTATCAACATTTAAAATAAAATTAAAATCACTAATATTAACCAGATATGAAATACCATCACACCAGCACGACAACGTACACACTAATTCAGAATTTATATATCCACGCCCATGCTAATTAAATCGTAATTTTTTTCATTTTTTGTGCATAGTTGTAAATATGTTTGATTTTATTCGTCGTTACTTTCCATTACTGCACTGTAGTTTAGATTGCGCTGACGCATTTGCCTTTAGCAGTGTAAGTTTTTATTAACTAACTCTGATTGATCATCTCTGTAAAGTTTTTATCAGTGATTATCAATGTATTTGAATAGCAAATAAAGATTATATATATATAGCTCATATATGAATATAACATAAAGGCTTTCACGACAAGTGTTACCAGACGACTACCTATCTGTAATGCAGGACAAACGGCAACGGAAACCATGCTTAAGGTTACAACTAGCAAGAAGGTTAAAGCATTGTTTAGCAAATGCATATATAGTTGTGCCAAGTACAAGTATTTAGCATCAGCAGACTGGTACTGTATTTAGAGTTGTGTATGTGTAATACGAGCAGCTCTGGCATCAGACGAGTTTAAAACACCAATCTGGAATAATCCCAAACTAATCTAGGAGACGGAAAAACACTCGAAAGGCTTTATAACATCAGAGTTGTATAAAAACGGGAGAGATTCCTCAAGGCGTCAGCTGTTAACCTCGCTAAGCAACAACAATTGTTTAGGAGTGGCTAATAAGAACAGGATTTTCGCAAGGAAGAGTTAAAACAGTAATCGCGGCATGTTAAAGTGACATTAATAAATATTTCAAGTAAAAATGTGTCTAGCATTCAGTTCTCTTAAACAGTTTTGATGAGGTTCAACAGCAGATTGGTCACGGTGACAAAAGTTGAGCAACACCAAAGGTAGTCAGCGACTGGATGGATGATTGCCAAATTCAGTGCGTTCTGACGTGTGTTCAGTTTGTCATGCTTATTGTGGCTGTTTACCTGATTAACACATATCTGCTTGTGCATATTACAGAATTGGCTTTGAAAACGACTAAGGTTTTGGATTTTCACACAAAGTCTTAGTTTACTTTCTGCTGAGGAATTACTGATTACTATTTAATAATAATGTTTTTGGTAATTATGCCTATGACTTTGTTACCTGTGATTTCTACCCGTGACTTTATTATATGTGACTTCTACCTATGACTTTATTACATGTGACTTCTACCTGTGACTTTATTACATGTGATTTCTACCTGTGACTTTATTACATGTGACTTGTGTGACTTTATTACCTATGACTTTATTACATGTGACTTTATTTCCTGTGGCATTGTTAATTGTGACTTTTACTACATGTGACTTCTACCTGTGACTTCTATCTGTGACTTTATTACCTGTGACTTTTTACCTGTGACTTTATTACTTGTGCTCTTTTTCTAATCATGTTTTTCCTGTGGCTTTTCTCTGACTTTTTTACCTGTAACTTTTTTACTTCAGACTTCTACCTGTAACTTTATTACCTGTGACTTTATTACCGTGATTTCTACTGTGAATTTATTACATGTGACTTCTGCCTGTGACTTTATTACATGCGAGTTTTACCTGTGACTTTATTACATGTGACTTCTACCTGTGAGTTTGTTACATGTGACTTCTAGCTGCGACTTTATTACCCGTGTCTTTATTACCCGTGACTTTATTACCTGTGACTTTATTACCTCTGATATTATTACATGTGACTTCTACCTGTGACTTTATTACCTGTGACTTTATTACCTGTGACTTCATTACATGTGACTTCTACCTGTGACTTTATTTCCTGTGACTTTTTTACCGGTGTCTTCATTAGCTGTGACTTCATTACCTCCAACATTAGTACATGTGACTGCTACCTGTGACTTTTTACCTGTGACTTTATTGCATGTGACTTTTTTACAGATGACTTTATTACAAGTGACTTCTACCTGTGACTTTTTTACCTGTGATTTTATTACTTGTGACTATTTTACCCGTGACTTTATCACCAGGATTCCTACCGTCCCTCCTGGCGTTCGAGAATTATAGAGACTTCCAGCACCACGTGTACGATGACAATTATTATTAGCGCACTTTACAGTACGACACAACCTGCTGTATTTCTGGAAATGGTTCACCACTCACAGAATAAAATTTCAAGTTTGTCATAAAGTTTTATGGTGAGGAAATCCTACAGCTCACGAAAATCTCAACCTTAGTAAGAATGTGAACTGCGAATAACGAGTAATTTAAAGTTTCGTGAGAAATCTTTAGTAAAGGGAGTTGCAGGCAGAATATCTTGAATACGTTCTTATGTTTGATAAACTAAATGAAACGCTTCTGCCTGAAAAACTTAATATAGCTGCCTTAGGAACTAATGATATGTTGAAGTTGTTATTATTCGGATAAGATGAATTCAACTATGTTGCTAACTGTAAAATATTCCAATGCATACATGACTTTATATTACGTACTAAACGCTTCCAGTAGTTTCTATCTGATATGAAATGCATCAGTCTTAAATATTCGTACATTAATATTTTCTAACCGTCATTTTCTACTAATGTCTAATGTAACCTTGTAGTAAAGCTTGTCAGCTTGTGTAGTTATAGTCGATTCTTACTGTAAATGTTACTAATGTCTAATGTAATCTTATAGTAAAACTTGTCAGCTTGTGTAGTTATAGTCAATTCTTACTGTAAATGTTACTAATATCTAATGTAATCTTATAGTAAAACTTGTCAGCTTGTGTAGTTATAGTCAATTCTTACTGTAAATGTTTTTGTAAATAGTGTATAAAGTCTGTTGTGGTGAGGATCCTAAATCATGTTGTTCAAACTGTATGATCCAATCCTATAATAAATTATATTTAAACTATAAATCTTTAGTAAAGGGAGTTGCGTGTGTGAGTTGCTCGCAACCTGGAGTTGCTAGGCAAATACACGATTCCTGTGGAGAAACATTAAAGGAAAGCAGGACGATTTTTCATATCCGTCCCATTTTGAAATATGGTAAAAAGCATACATTATAATAAGACATACCAGGACATAATAAGTCTCATTCCACCTATTTTAGACTCTGAGAGATCCACATTTGTTAGAGTATTCCACCCACTTCTACCTGCAGCTAACAGCGTAAGTTCTTCTGCTCCTAAAGCCGGATTTTTTGAAGTTGTTGAACGTCTTTATTTATCTTAGCTATCCAAGTTGTTTTTGGTTTGCCAGGTGGTTTTTTGCAAAGTTTCAAGGCTTCCTTTAAGGCGATTCTTACTTGGCTTCATTTGGTAATCTTAGAAGATGTCCTAGCCATCTTAATCTGTGGATCTTGACTTTTGAACTCCAAGAAATTTCTTTTGTTCTGGTGTATAAATCTTCGTTTCTGATTATGTATGGCCATCTTATCATTAAAACTTTCCTAAGAAGACTTCTATGAAATGTGTCAATCTGCTGCTTTTCTTGAGTAATCGTTAAACCCCGAGTTTTACTGTTGTACATAAATATGCTGGTAACGTAAGCATTAAATAATCAAAGTGTTATGTCAAGACTTAATTTCTTGCTAGTTAATACAAATATATTTACAAAGTGTATTTACAAGGAAGCCAAATGTGTAACGAATTAACAGGCGTTCTATAAAGGAATAAGATACACAGGTATACTATTACTGACGGTGACGGTAGGCTGTGGCTCGCTTTTTAAACATTTTATAAACTTTTAATAAACGTTGTTTTCTTTTTATAATAGTGTGAGTGCCTATAAAAATCTGCTGTATAAATCTTCATTCGTGAATATAGCTGTTTTAAAAACTCGTCTGTATGTTTACATAACCACTAGCAACAGTTACTATCCACCCTGCCTAGCAACAATTATGATTTTAGCAATTTTTTATCTTACCTTCTGAATTTCAAGGCATATATGGTGGGTGCTGTAGTTGTAGCGTAATCTGTACCAAAACATTTCAAAAGACCTTGATATGAAACTACTGATTGCAATAGGTGTCAGTCTGACCACGTTGATTGTTAGATGTGGAACGGACTGTATCTGTGATGAGCTCGACTTCATATCGGAAGAGACGGACAAACCCTTCTGCACTTGTGTTCCTATAACTTCGCATGGCGAAACGACAAAGTGCTCCATTACCTGTACAAACGTGGAAACGAAGAAAGATGCGTCAGACGTGGACCTCTCCAAGTTACCACCGAATGACGTCTCCCAGTTGTCCATTAAGTACTACAAAGACGGCGAGCTACCCGATAACTTTCTGAAGGGAAAAATCATGGAATCTCTGATGATTGCTGATTCCACAACCCTCAAGAGCATTGACAGGAACACGTTTGCAGCTGATGTCCAGCAGACGTTGTTACTGGACAACCTGACTGTTTTAGATACAATTCATCCTCAAGCATTCAAAGAGTTAAAGAATCTGGTGCATTTTAAAATCAACAATTGTTCCAACTTGAAAGACGTTGACTTCGATTTCTCTCAAAACGTGCGTCTACGCCGGATTTCCATATCAGGAACAGGTGCCGTAACCATGTCAGAGCCGATGATGGCCACCTCACATGTACAAGTGGCGTTGGACCTAAGGCGTAAGCTAATTTCTCCTTTTCATGGTTTGTGCAGTTGCAATTTAAATTGTAAGGCGTAAGTTAATTTCTCCTTTTCATGGTTTGTGCAGTTGCAATTCCAATTGTAAGACGTAAGCTAATTTCTCCTTTTCATGGTTTGTGCAGTTGCAATTCTAATTGTAAGGCGTAAGCTAATTTCTCCTATTGATGGTTTGTGCAGTTGCAATTCTAATTGTAAGGCGTAAGCTAATTTCTCCTTTTCATGGTTTGTGCAGTTGCAGTTCCAATTGTAGGCGCACGCTAATTTCTCCTTTTCATGGTTTGTGCAGTTGCAATTCTAACTGTAAGGCGTAAACTAATTTCACCTATTGATGGTTTGTGCAGTTGTAATTCCAATTGTAAGGCGCAAGCTAATTTCTCCTTTTCATGGTTTGTGCAGTTGCAATTCCAAATGTATGTAGGTTGCTTTAGGGTTTGTTACAGGTACTCGATAAAAATTGTTTTCAACACGCTTGATTTTTGCGAGTTTGCTTCTTATTAGTGATTAAAAGATCTTTAAAACCGAATTCAATTCGAAATCTTGAAATTCAGTTTTATTCAAGTTAGAAAGTCGACTCGAATTGGCTTTCTGATAGAGAATTGTCACCCCTTATTAAACTTCTGTAGCTTTCTGCCTTGTAACCGGAACCATGCTGCGCATTATGGAGTGTTTATTTTCTGTTATGAATTCGCAGGTAACAAATTTATATGCGACTGCAAGATGGAATGGTTGATTGAGCAAGCTTGGAAATCATTAACCATTGACTGTGAGCAACCTCGTGGAAGATATGATGAAAGTGAACTTCCTGTAGAACACTTCAAACGGTGTTTGGGAAGAGCAGACAGATTGCAGGCCGAGTTCTTATTAACATATGTTTTATTAATAAATCTGTGCACCATGGTTTTCCTGCTTCAGAGATAACGACTGTATAGCGCTTTTACCTAGTTGCCAACCAATACTTTTACGTTTTGTCATATTAGTTTTCTTGTACGAGATGTTTGTGTTTAAACGAATTAGAATTTGCACCCATTTGAAAACTAAACATTCATCAACGCCAACGAGTAATAAAACTGTACTGAGAGGGAGAGACAGAGAGAGAGAAAGAACGAGAAACAATAAGAAAGAGAAAAAGGAACAAGGAAAGAGAGAGAAAGCAAGTGAAAGAGTGAAAGAGAAAGAGAGAGGAAAAGGCGAGGAAGAGAGTGAAAGAGACAGAGGAAGGCAGAGAGAGAAAGAGAGGGAGACAGAGATGAGGAGTGAGGGAGAGAGAGATAGGGGAGAGGGAGAGAGAGAGGGTTTAGCGAGAAGGGGGAAAGGGAGAGAGGGGAAGAGAGAGGGGAGAGAGAGGGGAGAGGGGGAGAAAGAGAAAAAGGAAGAAGGAAAGAGAAGGAAAGTAAGTGAATGAGTGAGAGAGAAAGAGAGAGGAGAAAGCAAGGAAGAGAGTGAAAGAGACAGAGGAAGGGAGAGAGAGAAAGAGAGGAAGAGAGACAGGAGGAGAGAGAGAGAGGAGGAGAGAGGGGGAGAGAGAGAGGGGAGAGAGGGAGAAAGAGAGAGAAAGAGAGCTTGAGAGAGAGAGTGAGAGGAATAATGGTGACATCAACTTCTAATTGATGAAACGGACCTACAAACGACCCGGGCTGTGCTTTGAGGACGCCGACACGCCCACCGCTTCTGATTAAATACATTCGCTAAGCATCCCAGCTACTTCTGGATCGATCCCTAATAATCTGGAGTTTAGCGGAGTAGTTGAATCAGCAAGTGACGTCACAGCTGATTTTGCATATTGGCCTACTAGTGGAGTACAGGCTATCATAAGCACCAGCAATCAAATGGTACTATTGCTGAAATCATCTTCTCACTACGCTGCTGTACAAATAGTAAGAACTGCCAAGAAAAGACTGTATTATACAGACTGTACGGGCAGTCTTATTTTTGCATCGCTTACTACTAGTACAGCCATGTAGTAATTGGATGATTTGAACAATAGTATGAAAGAATTGGAAGGACGAAATCAAAAAAGGTTGAGTAAAAAAACCGACAACACAGCGAAAAAGAGATTTACCTTTGATAATGAAAACATTTTATGTTAACATTTGATATTGGCGCCATTTGCAGCTGTGGCGGTTGTTAATCAGCAACGGTTACAGGAGTTTCTTGTGTCACGTCTCGTGTCTCAAATTTCAAACACTTTGTTACTCTCTCCTTTCCTGAGATAAAAGATTATTAAATAAGCTCTAGTATAACCATTATAGTTGAAACACAAAAACTTTATTTAAACTTAAATTTACATGGTTAAAAAATCAGGAAACACGTTTCGACACATAAGCAGAGCTCATAGTATAGAACATTATGTAGCTAATTAAGTATTTAACAGAATCCAAATGAGGTTTGTGGTTTCACTACAGAAAAAACGTCTCATGCAAGTGGACAAAGTCTTTCAAAGTTAAAACACCACAACTTTCTTAAATCTTTTAATTTACGTAGCTAAAAATTAGAAATCGCGTTTCGACAGAGTTACTGCTGTCTTCATCAGTCGTAAATGTTTACAAACGTGTAACCAGTTTATATGGGCAGAGCGTACAGTATAGAACATTATGCACTAAATATGTGGTTAACAGAAGCCAAATAGGTAATGAATAAACAGACCAGTAGAAAAGAAATTGGTACAGTAACAAATTGCTAAGTGTCTGAGAATAAAATTAAAGGAATTGAACTGCTTTGCACAATAAGAGAAGGCTTATTAGGGTACATAGATAAACTTTCTTTTATTAATAAGTCCCAGTAATTTGCAGCTCTGGTCACAATGCTGAAATCAGCATCGGCTTTGTGGCCAGAAGTACAAATATGGTCAATAAAGTTGGATTGAAGAGAATTCCATAATTTCTTGATATTTCTAGACCAAATGTTCACAAATTCTTACCTTGAAGTGCCCACATTACATTGACGCTGCTACACTGAACTCATTTACCACTGATGATGACAGCAGTAGTTCTATCGAAACGTTTAACATGATTTGTAACTATGAGAGTTAAATGTTTTAATAACTTGTGGTGTATTAGCTATAATCATTAGAATACTAAAAAATTGCTTATATACTTTTGATAATTATTGAGTGTAGTTCGTATCGTAGCTTTGTTCGTAAATGCACTGTTGTTGTTGTTGTTGTTGGCATCCTTCTTTCTCGGAAGACAATGGAGTGTGCGCC
>JAQGDQ010001726.1:0-27899 GCA_030141605.1 Tubiluchus corallicola
CACAGATGATATCAGATTCCACGTACTATCTATTCATTGTAAAAAATCCAGTAACTAAGGATTTAGTGCCTCTGCGTGAACCGCACGCGTAGCATTTAAGTCTACTATTATTATTCTTATGGCATTGTGTGCTTTCCTAAAACTATTGTTACCCAACTGCAGTTTATGCGTAACTCTAAATTCCACTTATTTATGGTCGCACCGTTTTAGGCCTATAATTTCATTGTTAACTGTTTAAAAATAATAAAACAGTTTCACAAGCTCAACAAATTTTTTAGCAACGTCTGTAGCCCCAAATGGAGTACAAGAAAGTGGCGCCGCCTATGAACAATTAATGATCCTGCGTCAGTTCGGTCAACGACATGTGATTTGTAATTCGTTAAAGCTATAATGATTAAAGCACAAGAAAAGCCTCCGCTTACATGAAGCTTAAAAAATTCGTCTCGAAATTTTATACCACTTACGTACTGCCTTTTTGCGTGCAAGGCTTGCGTCAGCAGCAATGATGTATAAAACTTGTAAATTTAAACCCTTGCGATGACCGTTAAGCGCAGCCATTTTAATGGTAGGTGGCTTGATACAAGTTTAGATAACAAGTTTGAAAAAATAATCGGAGCATTCGTAGCATACATGTTACTAACTAAGTAAATGGTTAAATTATTATATCTTGTCAATAAGATTAAAAATACGTTTTTGGTTACTGAGTGGCGCACCCTGGAGGGTGAGCCAACAACATTTTATCAATTGGCACGAACATTTTAAATTATTATTTCTAGTTACACAAGTCTTTCCAGCAGGTAAGTGAAATGTTAAGTAATACAGATGTACATGGAAAGTTTTTTGAGACATAATTTAACATTTTTCTTCCCCTGATTTACGTTTGTATAAGTGACGTCATTTAATGGCGTCGTCGGAACAGTATTGCGGGATATTTAAAATGAAACCAAACAAAAATTCTTTTTAACGCGAGCACGATATATGCATAAAATTGATGTAAAGTAATGCAATTTTTAAGGCGATTTTTTAAAACTTGCTTCAGGTAATGCTTTTCTTGCCAGGATGATTTTTCATATACTACCCCATTTTCAAGTCCGATAAAAAGTACTCATTTAACACCAATTAATACTGCAAAAGCGCTTCTGATAATTATATAATAGATTAAAAACTTACAAAACGGCGGGCGATTCCAACTATTGATGACATTACAAATTAACATAATTTTCAACAGCAAAAATATTCCACGAGAATGTAGCACGATTTGCAAAGTACAGTGCTACTGTAAGATATTCAGTGTGTTGTCCTAAAACTAAGCAAGTTTTGAGAAAAAATTAAAATTTAAAATTTATAGCTGTGCTCAAGCATGAGCTGTCAAATGTGTTTAGTTCGTCACAAACTAACACATCTGAACTGAGAGGTACAGCACCTGTTTTTTGCGCAGTGTGCTTCCAAAATGCAGGCGTTAGTGCCCGTCTAACTAGCGAATGGCGAAATGCATATAACAGCGAAGAACTAGTGGCGCAAAGGCGAAATTTTGTGTTTGTGTGATAATAATTCTTTCACGTAAATCATTTTTGAAAAAATAGTACGTTTCCTTTCAATATTTTAAATAGTAAATTATTCTGACCTCCGTTTGAGACTGGGTACGGTTTTGCTTTAATGCATGTACTATATTATTTTATATAATAATATATATATAAGTGTATAATATTTACTTACAATTCGAATTCAATGCAAAATAAGCAGCAGAGCCGCTTCCACATTCACAGATAATTAAAAGACTATGGAATGGAAAAGCACATAAATTGGTTTAAATAGCCGGCTGTTTTCTATTTAGTCGACCTTGGTTGTTTTTGATTAGCTATAATCTAAGCCTTTATAAGTTTTATACAGTTTTGTTTGCCTTATAAAAGAAATCCTTTTAAGCTCCTATGCTGCCAGTCTCAGTTAAAAAGACAATGTCTCGAATCGATTAATTTTAGTGGTTTAAGTGAAATTAGTTAAAGTTGCATTTTATTTAAAATTTTGTTAAAAGAAAGCTTCGTGATTATGTATACTTTACACGATTCTTCATGTACTACATCAGGTCCCCTAAATTTTCGCAATCCTGAGTTTGTTTTGCAGGGCATCTATCAACTGTTGAAACGTTAGTAACAGGCGCTTATTTGAAATATCAGAGAAGTCCGTTTTTCTTCTCGCAAGGCAATGTTTATTCGTGGAATGTAAACGCAAAAGGACCCAGAGGGTCTCTCCTATACTCAGATGTAACACATATCCTCGTACAGCTCCTCGTACATATTACAATCTTTACTGTAGACTGTAGATAAATATCCACTTTATGGGCCATTAAGTTTACTGATTCCAATGTATATCCTACAGAGCACAGAAGATACAAAAACGAACAAGATTAAAATGACATAAAATAGCGTGCAATCTTTACACCGCCATGAAAAAATTCAACACTGAAAATCCGATATCTCAATTCTTTGCTCTGCTATTTTAAAGCTGTAACAAATGTGTACGACTTTGTTAAATTTGCTCTGTTCTATCATAGGTTTTGACGAACCGATGTTCTATGTAATAATAATTGATCGTTGCATTCGTAAACAATTTATTTATTGCACAAAAACTAATAATATGTGCATGAGTAATATCAGTTATTTATAATCTATAAAGGTTAAGCACTACTACGAAATTTTAATGACTAACATGGTTGAAATGTAAAAAATATGGAAGTGAATGAAAGATCATACCGTGTAAACTGACATTTGAAACTGCTGTGTTAATTCGTGAGTTATTTGTTTGAAACAGGGCTGCCTTGTTTCCAAGGACTGATAGTGATATGGTGTTTGTCTGTCTATTGTCTGTTTAATGCACCTTCTACTGTTGTCTACAATGAGCGTGCCAGTGTGTTACTTTTACGCTGCTGTTGTCATTTTTCTACACGTTATTAATATCACATCAATAACAAACTCTATAACTTCATAAATCGTGAGAATTGATAAGCCTATGTACAATCCTAGCAGTCCACCAATATCTCCAGCTAAATCCTCTTTCTTGTAAGCTAGCTCTTCCTTAGCTTCTTGTTGGAATGCCTTCTCAAGTCTCACGTGGAGGCGACTATGAGTGTCTGCTGGAAATAATTCAAGCCTGGGTCCAATTTCAATTTCAGGCAGCCAAGGATCAGCAGCCTGAATAGATTCGTCTACACCACTACTGCCGTCTGTAGCTGGTGGAGGCCTGTCGTCGTATCTCAAACGCAAATCAATGCTTTCGTATTCTTCTACAAAATCTTCAAACACTGGATCTGTTACTGTGTTATTTCTTAATGGAGACGTTGTAACAGCCATTTGGTGTTCACGTTCCACGCAAGGTGGTGGGCAGCGACACATATTCTTATCATAAGTTCCATCAAGAACAACATCCCTCCAACATTTTCTAACTTGCTTGCGTTCTAGACAAGGAGGTACTTCTGTGGAATTTCCTCGTGTCCCAGCCAACGCTAGCCTGGAACTGACTGGGACATCTGGCAGGAAGCAAGAACAGTGGAGTATGGCTTTGTACTGAGCACACGTTTTCAGACAAGAATGTACGCTATATCGAGTGCCATACTTTTCAACATAGACGTCGTGGTAACGTCCTCTCCTGTTGACCTCTTCATCTGTGATGCAATCCTGTTCTGGTCGTTTCATTCGTTCTAAAAGAGAAACCTAAAGAAGCAGCAATAAGATATCGTAAATGCTTGCATACAATTACTATAATAATGACTGTGCGTGTCTGCTGCACATACGAGTAACTGTATATGCTTTAATGCTTCACTGGCCGAGCCAAAATTTTAGCTTTGTTTAAACACAGGAAAGTATTGACAAATTAAAGAAACTGTCATTTTCTTAACGACAGTTTATGACATTATTATGGTTGTAGTAGATAATAGACAAACATTTAAATTAACGGACTGGCTGATACTTCGTACTGTATTGAAAGATTATATTAAGCAGTATACCTGCAGTGAGATAATCATATGTGTTTCAGGTGGCATCGCTATAGCTCGTTCCATGTGAAACATTTGAGTCGCGTCATGAATGAAAATCCAAAATCCACGATCAGTCGTTCTGAAAAATAAACACGCTAGATTAGATTACATTCGATTTGCTTGGATTGGATTAAATTGGATTGTATGCGATGAGATGAGATGAGACGAGATGAGAGAGATGGGATGTGATTAGATTATATTAGATTAAGTTAGATTAGGTTAGCTTTGAGTAGATTCTTGATTAGATGCAAATATTTAAAAATTTCTTGAACATGGTAATAACATGTACGAAGCTCAGGAAGCAAACTTTAAGTAATCCCACTGACTATAGGTATAGAAATTTAAACAAAAAGTAGGTACTTTTATATTAACTTTAATTAGTCCAGGAGCTAACAAGCTAACATACAATTATTTTACAACTAGTAGACAAACGATTTGAGAGCTCAAATCTGTTGACAATCTAATGGTCACTCTTAAGTTTTTTTAATTTTGCCTAGTAGAGGGTGTGCTCCTAAAAGTATCCCCAATTAAATTTAAATCACATTTTAAGGGTATAAATACAACTTTTTTATGAAAATGTTCTTTACTCATTAGCGAATAAAGATCAGTGGTTCTTAATTAATGAATTTGATCACTTTGAGAATGCTTACTGGTAATTCTTAAGTTTTCAAATTGGTGCATTATGTGCAAGATTCCCCTAAAGTACTCTCAAAATCAATTTAAATTGCGTTTCAGTATATTAAGATACTAAAGAAGGGGGCACGAAAGATTGCAACAACTGGCTAAGAGTGACACAAGTGAGCTAGCAAGCAAGGCTTTTGAAATGGTATTCATCGACAGAATGAAGAGAGGTGTAGAGATGGTGATGAGGAAGAAAGAAGTAGGATTCAGAGCAGAGAGGAGCACATGCAATCAGATCTTCATTCTAAGGAACGTAATAGAACAGGCAAATGAATAGAATGCCTCCACATACCTGCGTTTTGTGGATTATGAGAAGGTATTTGATTCGATTCATAGAAAGAGTTTGTGGAGATACTTGAGGCATATGGAGTGCCAGTGAAGAAGAAAAAAATTGATGAAGCACGTGTATGATAGCTTTAAATACCTGGTGACAGACTATGGAAACATATCGGAGTGGTATGCTATAAAGACAGGGGTAAAGCAGGGATGTCTGATGCTAGGTTTCCTCTTCATTCTGGCAATTGATTACGTGATGAGGAGAGTGATAGACAATAAGAGAACGGGAATTTTATACAATCACTAGGTTATGTGGTTGGGTGACTTGAGAATTTTACTGTCACCATAAAGGTATGGGCAACCACACCTTAAGTACGGGGAATAAGCGAGAAGATTGGAAACCCTTGGAATGCCCTTAGGAGTTTGTTGTCACGAGCAAAGTCTACCTATCGCGAATTGGACTTTTTTCACATCAACGGATTCACAGGTAGCAATATCTAGCTTCAGACATGAGATTGCTGCCAAAATTCTGTGCAGGGATTCAGACCTAGTTCATAATAATAATTATATACATTTATAAATGATATTTGCACTTATACGTTTAACATTATAAGTGAAAAAATTTCATTAATCTGCTTTAAGTTCGCTAAAAATAGCCACCGCCTGCCTACTCCTTTGAGTTATTAAATAGGTTTTGCATAAAATCCATTATACAGGATCTTCTGATCTTTATTCGGTAGGATCGAAAGAACATTTTCGCAACGTTGCGTAGTAGGCAAAAGTGATTTAAATTTGGTTAGATTTGATTAGGTTATTTTTTAGTTAGATTTGATTTTGGGGGTACTAATTTTAGAAGCAGACTAATTCATCAATTTGAAAACATAAGAGGGACAATATAAGCGTAATTAGTGGCCAAATTCATTACTTAAGAACTACAGGATGTTATTCAGTAAGATCTAGAGAACATTGTTCCTTCGAGGTACTGAAAGTGTGATTTGAATTTAGTTTGAAGGTACTTTAAGTACATTACAAAACACACTAATTTGAAAACTTAAGTGTAATTAATAAGTAATGGCCAGTAGGGTATAAAGAACATTTTTGCAAAGTTTCACTGATGTACTGAAGATTTTGTCCTAGTAATTATTGTCATGTGCCTTCTTGTCACTTCTCATTATTATTGTAATAAAATGTCATCAAATTTGCGACAAAACGGATTCACTTGAAAGTGGTGAGTATTATTCGGAACTATTACCCCTGAGTAAACTGTTGCACTGCTGATCACGGTTGATGTAATAAAAGTCAATTAAATATTAATCATGGTTGCGTAAGCAGTATTTAGATACACTACGCTTAAATTTTGGGCTATGGTTTTCCAGTTGGGTTGTGATTTATTTGTCGGTAAATTAAAAAAGTGAAAAAAGGAAATGGCAGTTTAATAGGCGAGTAGTGAAAGCAAATAGGGTGAGAATTAGTTTTCTTAACAGGCGTGTGTTTAATAGTAGCTAGCGTTGATTTGTGACTCGTTTATGTGGCTATTTTATGTAGTTCAGTTTTTATACTTTGCTTGAATTTGAAAATAACGTGCCGACTGTACATTAAATGTAATACATGTAGTATTAAGAGCAACCGCTATTAGCTACGATTAAGATTCGACATATATAATATATATAAAATAGCACAGCATCATTACTAAGAGTGTAGCACATTAATCTGATCCCATAATACCCGATGAAATTTTTTTGGGGGGCCTAGTTTATCGTGTAAGAAAAAACCTGCCAATATCGTGTCACTGAAAATTTATGATAGGTTACAACACCCATTATGCTGGCTTTTAGGGCTTAAATTTTCAGTCTGTTTGTGTATTTCTTCTGGAATGCTGGTTACTGTGCGGCAAATGCATTAAAAGCGTTTCCGTTATTCACATTTTTGCGAGAAATTGTTGAAAACCTCGTTGAATTAATTACCACCGCTGAATTGCGTTATTTGATTTCAGAGCAGTAAAGTGAAATGAAAACTTTCATTTTCATGCAAGTGAATATTATTAGATTTTAACAAATTACTGCCTCTGTTACAACTGACTGCAAATCAAATTCATTTAATTTTATTCAAACTTTTGGCTCCAGTTTTTAAGCGTATTCAAGCCTCCTATTCAAGTCGTTTTAATTAGTGTATTTTCGTCGATGTCTATTTTTCACAATTCTCTGATTAGCTGAGCAAGAGAGTACACAATATGAAAGTCTACATGCACTCGTTTTTTAACCACTTCGTGTGACTAATTAAGTACGAGCTTTCATCTGCGCGCAGTTAGACCTGTTTTTAAGGAAGGAGAAGGTCTCGCGAATCACTACTACTCTGTGCAGACCGTGCTCCTCTAAACGTCGAATTCTCATTTAATACAACTGAGAAATACTTCCATTACGGTTTCAATTTTCGATTCTTACTGAATCACTGAAGCTGAAAATCAGGAAAGCGACACTTTTTCCTAAAACGAGATATATTTGTGTTCCGTTTTTTAGTTTATAATCTCCATTAAAAGTAATAGTTTTCACAGTTTTCAGCATTTTTCTCTCTGCTGTTTTTTCAGCAGATTTAGCTAAAGGTTATCAGCATGGAGAATTGATTTACAGCCACAAAGTTTTATATGAGAACATCAAGTTTGTACATAATTGAAACACATCGTCTGTGGGTGTTTCTTTTCTTACAGCCTGCGTTCGAATCTCAAGACAATCTGTATTGGCGAAAATAGTTGTTATCTGTTTTATTTATTTGTGGCGTTTCAGTGTTGTATGAGTTAAGAGTCGCCTGTAACGTATGGCTAATATTGTCTGTTGTCCCAGCGATTATAAATAAGTGTCTCTGCCCTTGTTTGTCCTTTGTCCTTTAGGGTCTCGTAGTTTCGTAGCGTCTCGAAAGCATTCTATTCCTGCTTCAGGTAAATATCAATTTGTCAAGCACTATTTATTTTCCTGCAAGAACAAGTGACCCGAAGACTCAAGAAATTTCGATTTTAGAATGCATATAAAATAAAAGTTCTCAATTCATGTCACTGAAAGCATTCCTGAAATCATCAAAATAACAAAATGTCCATAAATCTTTCAGTGAACGATTCCGTAAGCTTTGTTTTCGATTCACGACTGGTTTGATTCAAGAATTTATAGTAACCTGCTGATCAAAATACAATTAGAATTGTTGATTTCAGCCATTTGTTGAATTTTATTTGGTCCTTTGAGGAATAGGCTTGATTGGCGAACTCTTTCAGATTATTTGATTAACTGTTACAGCCTTCGAAAAGCGTTGTTGAAAACCTCAACAACTTTTGCGTTGAGCGCTTATTCTTAAGTACTTCGTTAGGAAGTACTGCATAGACACCTATTGATTTTTTATTTTTTTGTTAACAATTACTGCACTCTTTATTGACTTGGTACGAAATAAATTATCATAGAGTAAACTTAAAGCAGGACTATTTAAGAAAAATACGAAGCAAATCTATACATAGTTTTAAAATTTGTGCATAAATTGTTCGTTAACTAATTTGTTCTACTAAACAGATTCTTAAAAATTCACTTTGAAAAACAAAATTTATTTTTTATCAAATGTCCGTCAAATGTTGATTGTCTCTTATACTCAGGCTAACAAACCTCGTCTTCGTACCAGAGTCGCCTTGATTTTCATGTAAGCCATGCCAGCCGAAATCTGTCTTAAAAGTTGCGATGTTTTCTTAAGCAGATTCCATGTAAACAGGCACGCAACGTTGTGCATCTGGCGCTTGTAAAATACTGTGTAGCAAAATTCAACATTTTTATAAGATATGAACATGAAGAAAGTTCAACCAGACTTCAGCGAAAATTGGTTTTACATTTGTCAGTTTTGTCAGATTGCGTAAAGTTTCAGTTTTTATATCGTGTAGGTAAATGTGCAACTTGTAACGGGCTTCAATTAGGCCTAGTAGTAAATCTAAAGGGTACTGCCGACTGCGTTGTCTGTCTGTTTTGTCGTAATGGTAGATATTTCTCTCAAAGATGAACCTGCTTGTTTATGTTTATTGGGGCGGATGGCTACAGATATTTCGTAAAGTGAAAGGCGTGCTTTGTGTTTACAAGGTACAAACGACACCTGCTACACGTCATGGTAAACCAAACCGTAATCTGAAAGCGTGCTTTATATATATATAAAGCACGTATATACATACTTACGAAGTGCAACATGCAATTCAGTTATAATAAAAAAAAACCGGTGTAAAGTGTGTCAGACCTCTGTTCGCATTTAATTATATGATTTTGTAGCAGTCATCATGTAAATTAGCATAATGAAAATAGATTTTAATTTAGTAACTTTTCATTTTCCGCTTATTTAATATTGCACTTGCTTACTGCATGCAATGAGATCCGCCAACCAGCTAGTGTTGAAACTTAATACAACTATTTGCATACATAATAACAAACTATTGCAAACAAAATGAGGTAATAAGCATACTTGGTCTACAAAATGTGTAGTAAAATGCATACTTTTCAAATTCGGGAACAGACATGAAGAAACTCTTGTTGTATAATGAATCTTGAACATTTAAATCAAACACAACGCCACCTACTGCGTCCTCCAACGTAAGTTCGCTGACAGTCAAGTTGTCACCTGTTGACGTCCAGTTGGGATTAAAAGTAAAACAATTGCCGTATTTTAATGTCGTTATTGTCGCGAAGTGTTGGCTAGCATCGAGCTGTTTCTGCTCGAAAAAATTTAGTCCTGGAAGATACACTCGCTCTACAGATTCATTTAACTGATGTCCCAACTGCATCCTCTCCGATTCACTCATGTTGAAGTACAATGTTGCAATATCCACATCGTCAAGTTCTTTTGACGAATTTCCATACAGTTCGCTGCGCATAGATGCCAATTTGGTATTAATAAACCTGTTTTTGTTGCACATTGTAATGGCCGGAAGAGAAACTTCTTTATAAATTTTGATCACAGAAACTGTTTCAATTGGCGCGTTCAAATACTTAATAATTTGTAGCGTGCTCTGATAGGTGAACACCCCCAGAGCTGTCAATACTAGCACAATCCAGATGAACTTTCTTCTCCATGTTTTTGATCGTTTGATGTTGGCAATTCCGTGCATTGTCGTTGTATCCGCCAGGTGATGAAGGCGGTACCGAATCGAATTTTTCGAGTTCGTTTCATCCATCATTTCACTTTCCACCATCTTATTGGCGTCTACCAATGACTGAGCAGCTGCCGAGGAATCCAGTTTCAGATTTTTCTTCGGGAACGCCGGATTTCCGTACTGGTTGCGCAATTCAGTGTGTTCTACGTTTTCAAATTGGGGTTGGGATCTGGCTTGCCCCATGGTGGCTTTTGAAAAACAAATACGCTCTATAAATATTTGTTTATCTTCCTAGAAGTTTATGGATTCTTGTTAAATATAACAGTTAACTCTTTGTTAACATGTCGAAAACGAACGCCGATTTGTGCCATCACGCAAAACAGCGACAGGCCTGAAGCCGGAAACTCAAAAGTAGCTGTGCGCATGTTGGGCTTCCTATAGGCCTACAGCTTGCGTAAGTGAAAGTAACATTACAGTTTGTTATAATAATGATATTTGTTGTATAACGGTGCAGATAAAATCAAGTAAGTTGTGTGGAAATAAAACCCATGTTTGCATTACAGTCACAAGTACTTTTCCTTAAGAACTAGTTGATGTTGTTTTAATATTGAAATGATTAGTACTTGAACTATCATTTGTAAATCTTGATTTTAGCAGAAATAAATTCACAACGTCCACTGTGAAAACATCGTAATTTTATTGAACACTTGAACAACGGCAAATTTATACGTTTCGGAATAGTGATCGTTGTCTTGTAGCAATTGTATTAATATTTGAACTAAACTGCAAATGTACTAAATTTACGATTTCGGTTTGTTTTGAAATACTTGCAGTAAAATAGTTTTGAAATTAGATTACAATACAGCAGTATAAAACCTTTTTCTATCGATCTTCATTTTACAATCGTTTTAGTGTCAGAACGTGTGCAATAAGTGTTCTGATTACGCAAAATTATTATCACGCATTCCGTATTGACGCAATATCTATATTTGATCTTAGCCATTATTGTGATTAATGTGTATCTTTATCTAGCTCTGTACACTGCAAACCGCGATCCTGCATTCAATGGCAGGACCTAGTTATATATTGGTGGGTTGTGGCAGAGCCGGCTAAAGAGACACTGAACAAGCAAAAGTGTTGTCAAAGTGGTCACTCAGCCATTTACTAACCCGACCACCGTTGTTTATGTTGGACCGCTAAGTACATTCCGCGACCTCTGAGCTGTGTTGCCTCTCTTTGGGGAAGTCTGCTGTAAAGTTTGCGCAAAAGGAGTCTAAAAGCCTAACCTTTGTCGGCTTTGTTAGCTTTATTTCGTGTCAATATAATGCATAATAAATACGTTTGGTTGCTCTGTAAAAATCTTATCGTTACTTACATATGAAGAAATGTGAATCCTTTGAACTTAGTAAGTTCGTCTTATCGATCAAATACAGATTAACGCGTTTTAAAACTAGACAAAACTATTGTAAGATTTAGGAAGGTTTAATTTAACCAAATCCTTATATGCACTCATTCGTTCATTCGGTTCATTCATTCACTCACCTCAATTCACTCACTCTCTCACACACTCGCTCGCTCAAAAAAATTGCAAACAAAAATCATTGATGCCTTTATGCTGCATTTAGATTAATATTGTTTAGGGATAATTTAACTTAAAGTCGGAAAACTGGGCTATGAGTTTACGCAGTGTATAATCACCACCTGAAGTATAAAAGTTTACCTTATGGTAGGTGATGCAGTTGAATTGTAGGCTAGCTCTCTCTTTTGGAACATCCTGTATTACTGACTGTTTATTATCATAATGTGCTGTATGATGTACCTTCATCAGGGAATTACTTCTTGTTCTGATTGCTTACCAGACCGTCAACATTGATCATTGCAGTAAATCAGACAAACGTCACGAAAAGCATTATTGTAATTAATTATGTGCATGGATCAGGGAAAACCGGCCAAATTAAAATCCATGTCTGGTCTCCAAGGCAGTATGCCTTTTACAATAGAAAGCTAAACCCAACTGTTACGTTTCGGACCGACGCATCCTCAATTCAATTTGTTTCATAGTGTCTCTGTCAAGTCATCGGGGAAGGGTACGTGTCATTGAAGAATTGTGCATGCTGAATTCAATTGTTAACAGGCAAAGCTGTCATTCACACGTCTATAGATTATTGGTAAAACGCGTCGCTCACTTTCATGACAATCATCATGGATGCTCGAGAGTCTAAATGAGCCTTATTTTATTTACTTTAGTGTGAATTTTGTTCATAAATACTAAAATAAGCACCGCCAATGCTACATTAAGTTGTTGTTACAATAATGTTACATTTACATTTGTTGAATTCTTGCTAAGACTTAATAGCGTGGTCAGAACTGTGCCCAAAATCCGTTTAGTAAAATGATATAAACTCTGGAATAGCAGATGAGAGAGCTTACTTAGAGAATAGTCGCTTTTCCCACAGAAGGGCAAAAATGACAAAGTGAATTCAACTGCAAAATTGGATACTTATAGCGCCCCATGCAAGTTAAAACAAATTATATCTCGTAACAAATTATGTTTAGCAAAACATGAAAACCTTTAATCTATGGCTTAAGTCATTTCAAGTAATATATTAACCAGGTAAGTGCAAATCTGTTGCATCAGATAGCTCTTTGGTAACTAGCCAAAACGGAAATGGGCGCAATGAAGATTCGAGGATATGCAAGTTTCCCAGGTTAATTTAAAGTCTAGAACGCAAGCGAAAGCGAAACTAATCACCACACCAGGTTTGATGCAGTATAGATTGTAAGGCGAATTTATGAACGATAGTAAAAATATACTGCATAAAGACATTAACAGATGCTCTGGCAAAAATTGCCACAAATACATATAAGCAACCTGTATTGTTTTTAGCGCACTCCAGTGCTTAATAGAGGCGCAAAATGAGGCAATTAAATTAAAAATGTTCTCGCAAGACTTGTGAATCCAGTTACTGGCTTCAGTGATACCGCTATAGTAACTGGCGCAAAACCATATTTACGGTTAGAAAGACATTTCGAAAGTAGACACTTATACGCAAATTAATCTGATTACCATCAAATCGTCTAGAAATTTTGATTATACTAAAACTATAAAAGGTTCTCGACATTTTGTGCCGCAGTAAATTCGAACTGCTTGTCTTTCCAGGATGTACGTGTTTTAGCAAAGTAGTTACTTTAAGTAATGATCCACAAAAATTTCAACAAGAGCTTAGAACAAAGATAAAATAATTAAGGACTAAATCATAATAACAACAGATTTATTGTGCTAGATTTTATGAGACGTGAGTTTCTTGCTGTACTTAGATAACTAAATCAGTTTTTTACTGGTTTACACAGTTTTCGTTTGTTTCTTTATTTCAGCGCATCAAACACAGGAATCAATCTGACAAAGGTACTAAAAGATAGGCTAAACGTTTTATATATCTATTGAGAAGTCATAAAATTGAGCATCGAACCACCACAAAACTAATTTTTTTAAATTACAGGAGATGAGTATTCTATTTTAATTTTTTAAGTTTAGTAGGGATTTTGTGAAAATATAATTATTCGCGTTTCATAATTCACTTGTAAATTAATTCTGGACAATAGCAGTAGTGGGACTGACATGACAACTACAACAACAACGATGATAAAGGGTCGTACAGAAAATTGCAGGTTTGATGTTCATCTATACTATACACACATCTTAATGGTGCTCAAAATTAATTCACATTGATCATGCAAATTAAATGTCTACAATTGAACTTTTATTGCTTCACGTTTGTAGGAAACTCATTTTCTTGACAATAATCTATTTGCTGGACAATAATTGCTTGTTGTGTTGTAAGAAATTGTGATTACAGCGTCTTGATACATTTGGCAAATTTTACAGAACAGTCACTAAGGTGAGCCACAATTTGTTAAAAAATTGTAAATGTTGTTCCTTGTCAATCATAATAAAATATTTCGTAAAGGTCTTAAACTCCCGGATCAAAATCGGGATAATAGTCATTCTATGGAAAACTACCATTCTCAGCAACCACAAAAACCGAAAAGCAGAGCCATTTGGTTATCCCAATTATTTCTCAAAAATGTATTGATTTATTACTACTATTCATTATAATTAAGATTGAGCAAAAATGGATATATTAGATGCAGCAAACTGAGTAACAGCAAGTACCTATATTTATCGCACAACTGTAAGCATGTTTAAGCCCGACCTAAAATTCAGATTGCAGAGGGCCGAGCACAACTGGTTTTGAATAATGGGCTTGTCGGGAAATCGCACATATATTTCCCGAAGATAAATTTAATTTTATGTGAAAATAAAATCCCCCCTAAACTCTCTAGCATTTTTCTAGTTAATGAATTTTTTGCTATAACTACAGTCTTATAACTTGAATGTTAAACTTAGATTACCCCTTAGAACAGGTCTGTATGTAGGTAATTCCAGACCATACAAGTATGCATTGCATGAAGCCCACTATTTGGATTAATTTACGAATGAAAACTTTGTATAAGGCCACTCGACATGAGCAACGAAGACGACTCTCTTAGCGTTCACTGGCTAATAGAGCAAGTCCCTCTATATAGGCCTATAGTACTAAATTGTAGTTAACATTATATTGCACCTAAATTGAATTTATATTGTGCCTCACAAGGTGATTTTTGTGCTTTAGTGCATTGTGCTACTTGTGATAATTATGCCATTTATGTAAATGGTAGTATGTAAGTAAACATTTTTAAACTAACGCTTTATATTTGTGAAATTTGTAATGTGAGAATCACACAATTGTTCTCAAGTTTAAGTGAATAGAAATGTTACTTGAATGAAATAATGATGTATTTTATTGTGACCACATTTTAATCAAATCTTGTCTGTTTTTTGTTGTTGGTTTGTGAACTTTTGAAATAGGAAGTATGAATGACTAAATAAAAATTATTAAACGTTCAAAGCAGTGAGACACAAACAATTAAAGAAATACATATCGAGGTTTACTTTACAAATGGATAATCGCATAACCCTATCTTAACGACAATCATAAAAACATTTCTGACGGTTTCAGTCCTGTTACAAATAGATAACCAGGTTAATGTTTCACAGGTTTCACCCCTGAGCTTTATTAACATAAAAATCATATACTATAAGACAAATTTTCGATAGGGCTTAAGTATAGAAGAGCAAGCCAAATAAAACGACATGATGATGACAATGAGATGACAAATATTTCTTATGAATGTATGGACGAGATTTGTAAAAAAAACAAAAAAAATGAACAGAGTAGCAGAGATAATACGATATGAACGGCAATCAACATTTATTTCAACTATACAGGTTGCTTCACTGAAAGCTTGTATCCAACACTAGTTGCAGGGTCCATTCATTAGGCTGGTGGTGTGGCAGGGGTGGAATCGATCTCATTATTAATGATAAGTTAAGATACTGAGTTGATGCAGTCACGTTACGACAGACACACAGAATTGTATATTTCTTGACTGAACGAAATAAATAGTTTGTGCGTGCGTGCGTATGCGTGCGTGCGAGCAGTCGTGAAGTCAAACTTGTTCATCTTATATCATTGTAATTCTTAATTTAGTTGAACAGATATTCGTAAATACCAATTGAAAATGTTCTTCGGGTATCGCAGCGTATTTTCCTTGCGGTAATTGATCAGAGAATGCGATAATGAGAATAATAGAGATAGTAATAAAAAATTTTCAGTAGAGACAGTAATAAAAAAGTCAAACATAATTTACAATGTACCCAAATTAGATCAACGCTTGTACCATTTACATCTAATTCCCCAGGTGGCAAAATTTACGTATTAACCAGTCCCACATTTTGTTTAATGTATTTTTGTATACGTTGCTCAATGCTCAGCCATCGTTGGATTGCACTTGTTTGTTCACTTTTAATATTAACGTCTTGATTGCTATCGAAATTCTTAGTAGATTACTAAATTACTGTTTGTAGCAAGTAGGTTTACAGTTGTTGTACCCTCGTTCGAAATATTATTCGCTTCAAATTTCAGGATGAAAATGTGGAAAGTCTTGTATCCATGAAGACATGAAGGCAACCTAAAAGAAGGTAAGGTGTGCTTAGGGAGGTGAAATCAGTCGTAGCATAAACAATGCTCAGTGTGTATTGAGCATATTATTTAGAGGGGATTGTAAGTTTGAAATCGATTCATATATATAAGGTCAAATTATTTTTACAGTAAAATCTTTATTTACGCTACCAAAACTTAAACAAATTTATTCCTTAATATGAGCTACACATGTAACAAACAGAATCAGGTCACCAGATTACAGAGTATGTATAATGCAGTACCACCTATTGTATAATGTATACTGTATAGGCATATAGAGTTCATGAACTGCTAAAGGATACTTCCTTTTATTATAAAGTTTTGATCGTATCAGAATGTCTGGACAGATTATTAGATTACTATCCGCAACAAGCATATTTGTAGTTGTCATTAGTCTCACTCTAAATAGTATTCTGCATACAACTGTCTATCACTTGGAGGATAAAATACCAGATAGTAATTTTCCCATGGAAAACCAGGTATACCTCGAGCTTTATCAAAAACCTGAAAGAAGGAAAACTGTGTTTATGGAGCTGAAATCTGTAATTACGTAAACAAGCTTAGTTTCTAGTGTGTGCGCGTGTTTACGTGTGTACATGTGCATTATGACAATGACAAAAATGTAATGCTGCTGCTGCTAATGAACTTGCTTCATAGGTGAAAACGCAATGTGTAATTTTGAAATACAAATTTATGGTAATATTATATGTACCACACATTTGATTATTGTGTGTGTGTGTGTGTGCGTGCGCGCTCGCGCGTGTGTGTGTGTGGGCGTGCGTGCGCGCACGTGTGTGTGTAATGAATTAATTGATTTACTTTGTGGAATGAATTAATTGATTTTAATCGGAAAAAACTGAGTTGGTCGAAGAAATTTTCCATCTTCATGTTGTGTGTAACGAAGAGGACAAATAATATTTGTAAGCTATTGATACTTGATACTAACAGCTTTGATACTGCCGCGATTACCAAATATGCATTGGTTTAGTATTGGCAAACTGTTGTGATAATGTTGTGATATGTGATCAGGACTGGTTTTACTAGATGCTGCGAACCTCATAGTTTAAACTATGCTGTAGCATAGGTTACTGTTTCTGGATTTATTCCGCAGAAAAATAAAATCTACGATACCAAATTTATTTTCAATGCTTTCTTTTTTCTTGCACACTAATTCGCAGGCTTAGATATCAATAACTGATTGAGGAACAGACGCTGGATGCGAGACGCTCAAAAAATAGGAAAACGTCCCAGCGTCTGATCCTTGGTTTCATTTCCAATTGACAATATATACGTTCTTTCTTGTTCCTAGACGCTGGACGCTTTATTGTATCATAGACTTAACTTAACTGCCTAGTGAATGCTAGACGCTGGACGTAAGAAGCCAGCTGCCAGCCGCCAGCCTGGAATCTGGATCTGGAAGCGAGACGTCAGACGCTGGATGCTTTTGTGTGTCGTGGTTTTTGCAACACATCAGACAACGAATATATAAACAAACATTGATTAAAAGCCACAGAGCAAGAAAATGGAAATTTTGTAGAATTTCCGCCATCAATGCAAAACGAAAATGAATCTTGTGAACGAAGCGAATCTAACTACGATAACAATGATACAGAATTTTTAAATTTTGTGACTGTGAGCAGGGAAATAACGCGATGGCAATCGAAGTTCAAGTGCAAACACTCAATTTTCGCAGCAGATTTAGAAGTTGGGTGGTGACAGATTAGATAAGTTTCACGGTGGGGTGGATTTGGCAGGCTTGGTGGGCGTTGCAGTGGTGCAGTTTTGCGATTGCGATTGCGATACTCGACTCTCTCCACCTATCCGAGGCGGGCACCTTTATAGGGTGCAAAGTCTCTTCTTCTTTAACGCTGATCTTTTATTTGTCTTTTCCAAGTTTAATGTCTTTATTTGTCTTTATCCTGTATTCCATACATTCGTTCACTAGATTTCTAATTTCTAGCAATCCTTCCTTTTCACTGTTCATTAATACTTCTGAGTTCAAAATTTTTTTCCATTCTCCATATCTGTAACATCTAAGCATATGTTCAGTAGTGTCATCATCTTCCTCACACACTGGGCATAATAACTGATCCTTAAACTCATTCTTGTAGTTCCCCTTAACTTTAATCATATTCAGTCTTATTTTCAATATATCTTTAACCTCTTCTGGCTTGCATGTGTCTATGTAATTTTGTCGTTTCCACTCGGTATGCCTTAAAAATCTTAATTTAGTGCTGCTCCTGCATTTTTCTGCACATTCGCTCTTTATACAACGTTCAATCTTATTCTTTATTTCTTTCTTCCATTCAGACTTTTTCATGACCTTCACCCTTTCTTTATTAGCATCTATGGTATATATTTTTGCAGTCTCAAATACTTCATTATACCATGACCTTTTGTGTATACTGTTTATTTGCATTTCGAGTATCTCTGATGCTAATCTCTTTGGTTTACTAATCAATAAATTCCGATAGAACATCAATCTCCTATAGTTTACTTTATGTTTTAGAGGCCATATGCCTATTTCAGTTACTAATCCCCAGTATGGCGTTGATTCACTAAGGTTAAATAATGTTTTTAAAGCATTTGCTTGAATCATTTCTAATTTCTTCCAATCAGTGATGAACGTGAATGTGAGTCACTTAAAGGAAGAGTGCCTGGGTGCCATGTAAGCTCTTTGTGTGTATGTGGCATGCTGATGCATTACAAATTTTCCAACATTTCATGAACATCTACCTAACTACTGCGTACCGCTCTTCATACTCAGACATGGGTGGGAACTAGCGCCAAGTCACTCTTATCTTGTTGCTTTTGAGCGCTTCGCCACACATCTGTCTCCACCACAATCAGTTAAAGGGAGCAGGGGAATGAGAATGAGGAGGAGGAGGAGGTGAAGGAGGAGGAGATGAAGGAGGAGGAGAGAGTTCATGCTTATTACAATCACCTTGTTGATTGGCAGAAGATGGGCGGATTCCTTGGAATCTGATTATTTAGAATGTAGTGAGGACGATACTCAGATTTAGACTGATCACAATTCAAAAGATAACTTTTCAAGACAGAATTAGAGGGCGATTTTGGAATTGGCTTTCTAGTGAAAATTGCTGGGACATTTCGGAGTGACCTGTCACCTGGGGGCTAAGTATTTTATAAAAGATCCATAGAAGTCAAATCAATACTCAAAAATAATTAGCCAAACAATGGCAACGAATCTGACATTGTTGACCCAATTTTGGTACATATGTTATATATAATCCAGTTCCCCTTGTATAACATACATTGTTTACGTGCGCATTACATATAAATTGCCGAAGGATACCGGCTTCATCACTTTTTTATCCAATTTATTAATGTGTTAATTGCTATCCATAACAAGCATGTTTACAGTTGCTGTAAATACCATTAACTTCTGTTCAGTGTGTGTTATATATTTATGACGCTAACAAGAATGATGTTGCTGGTAAAATCTGTCAGCAGTGCTGCTAACGCTGATGATAGTCTGGATGATAATGATCACGATGACGATGACGTCGATGACGGTAACGATGATAACGATTCAGGGACTTATAGAATTTAAAGTCAATTTATACATAACACGTTTGGCAGTAAAATGTTTATTTATGACACAAAAAACTCCAAAAATGAGTCATATTTATAAAATTTAGATGTTCATAATGCACCACACATTATCAATCCACAAGGTTAAAAGAGTTGTGGCTGTACATATAACTGAGTGCCAGCTATTGAACAATATATTTCGAATACGTTTCTTATAATTACTAAACAATAATTGTTCACTTTTTATGATGTTTTCATTGATATCCTTATAGCATAACAAATTGCTGTTTGAAAGTTGCCGGAAATATTTAACTCTTTATTAGATTACCCTGATCCTGTATTTCCTCTAGGGGAATCAAAGAGGGGCATGCTGCGTTAGTTTTACATCTCATAACAGAAGGGAGCTAGTATGATAGTCACTAAATGTATGGATGCAGATCGGCCTAAGGCTAATGTTAAAAATACGGGGGACTATGGCCTATTTGCATTCTATACACTAATGGATTGAAGAAAGAAAAAGATCAAATGGCAGACATTAAAATAATTAATCAAACAATTTAATCATTAACAAATTCCAAAGTGATTCGATTTAAGCAAAAGTTCAGTAATAACAAAGATATAGCAATATTGACAAAGCTTGGGGTTAGTAGGGTATATACGTTTGCATAAAGTTCATGTCTGCCCACTTTGTACCTAGGTTTTTTGAAACACCTTTCCTTTAAAGCGAACAGTTTGTAGAACGGTAGCAATACGTCGTATAACCTCTGCGTCTGAATACAGTTGCGATTCCAAACTTCGTCAGAGAAACTACCAATTAGTCTTTACCCAGCAAGTAGCATCGAAGAACATTAGGCTAGTATACGTGATGTTTACGTTATCAGTGCGACGTTAGTTACGATCGTAACAAAAGCGAAAAGTACCTGTTACCACCCTGGATGTGGTTCTGTAGTAGGTCGATCCATTTGTCAGTCAGTGGTTAACTCCACTACTGCAGACTGCAGGCCAGCATCTCTGGGACAACTCTGGTTGACGAACACGTGTTACACCAACTAGGCTCTCACAGTATCACCATGTACATTACACACCATATCTTGTGTGAAACGTTCTAGTACGGCATTTCTCTTCAACAAAATATAACTTCACAGAGACGAGTAAACGACCTGTCTCGTTCTGTGTCAAGTTGCCGTCTATATCTAAACAGTGTTAAACGAAGTTCGTCGAGAAGCCACTCGCTTAAACAGCTATAATTTTATTCACCTGTACACTATCGTTAACCTTGACTTAGCCACTGCATTACAGCCGCGATAGGGCAGACAAGAGTGGGTCAGACGGAATTCAAAAGGGGGTTTGTTAGTAGGTGCCTACATCCTAACAAAATATCAATAATTAATAATACAATTAACTATCACTGCCAGTAGCTAGATATCATACATATCAACTAATTAAATATACGGTATGAATAGGGCTTAATGTTGCATAAGCATAATGTGAGAACTATTAAATGTAGGGCGAAACATGACAGAGTCCCCCTCTCCAAAAAGTGTGTGATGGACTAAAAAAGGACGTCACCACTTTAAATCTATATGCAACATTGAAGTGAAAAAGAAATTGTGATAACCTTTCTCTGGCAAAAAAAATATATCAAAAAAAAGTTCGGTCCATATTACAGATCACTTTGCTTAAAAGTTTCCAAGGTTCTCAAAAGAAACATATGCTATTCTATCTAAAAAAGTGATAAAATTATTCACATCCTACTAAGAGCATCAGCACATTCATTTTTTTACTCCAGGAATGTGCTCAAGTGTGAAAGTGTACTCCTGAAGGAGCAAAATCCATCTAGCAATTCTCTTGTTTTTAACTTTCATGTTTTGTAAGGGGACAAGTGATTTTGCATCCAACATGATCTTCGACCAACTAGGTAAAAAGAAAGTTTTTCAACTGAATAGACAATTGCCAACAGCGCTTGTTCAATTGTTGAATAATTCTTTTCAGCTCCAGAGAGCTTCCTACTAATGTAAGTTATTGGTAGCTCATTACCTTGTGTGTCAAATTGTGAGAGAGTAGCACCGATGCCTGTATCACTTGCATCTGTAGTTACATAGAAAGTTTTCTCAAAATCAGGAGAATGAAGTATCGATTCCGTATTAATGGCATGGCAAAGAGTAACAAATGACTGCTCACAGTCGTCGTTCCAGACAATAGCATTTGGTTTACACTTTTCAGTAAGTGCAATAAGTGGAATAGCAATGTTTGAAAAGTTTTTAATGAATCTGCGATAAAATCCTACGAAGCCTAAAAAACTGCGAACTTGTTTTTTAGTTTGTGGTCTTGCCATGTCTTTGAGTGCTTGTATTTTTGCAGGTTGTGGTCTGAGAACATTACAGCCCACAATGTAGCCAAGAAATTCGATTTCTCGTTGTGCAAAAGCACATTTAAGTGGCTTTATAGTTAGGCCTGCATGCATGATGCATGTTAATACAAGTTCAATGTGGTAAAGATGGTCTTTCCATGTCTGACTTCTAATAGCTACATCATCAATATAACCAGATGCACAAGTGATTACTGGTTCCAGGACTGCCGGACTGGAATATAGACTATCTGACTCCTCAATCACTCCAAGGTCTTTCATATTTTGCACTTCCAAACGCACTGCTTCTCTTTGCGCTTGTGGAATGCGGTAAGGCTTTTGAGAAATTGGTTTGTCAGAAGTAAGATTGATTTTGTGCTCAATTAGATTAGTTTTCCCAGGTATGTCGGAGAATACAATGGAGAATTTATCTAAAAGCTCAGTTAATTCCTGTTGTTGTTGTTTAGACAGGTGAGTGGGTATTACCACATCTTTGACACTTTGTGTCGGTGTAACTAATGATGGAGGAAAACAATGATCAGGCATATCAGTTTCTTGTTTCAAAGACAACCAAATATCTGCATTATTGTCCTCACCTAGTTCAGGCTGCTTATCAGAAAAGTTTTTAAACTGTTCTTCTCTTGGCAGGATACTTTGTGCATAGAGAATTGTCTTTGCATCACGGGAAATATATTCCTTTAGATGATTGATGTGGAAGCATTGGGATTTCTTTCCTTTTTTCTGAATAGCTATCTCATATACATATTCAGATATTTTGCTCAACACCTCGTATGGACCTTGCCATATTTTGGCCAACTTCTTCTGAGAAGAGGGAAGCAGAACTAGAACTTGCATGCCTGGTTCTAAAGACCTATGACGACTCTTTTGGTCATACCAGTCTTTTTGTGCAACTTTAGCCTGTAACAACTGGTCATGAGCTTCTTCAGTTATGTCTTCGAGGTGATCAATCATTTCGGCAACATAATCATCGAGTTCAACTGGGTTTGTAGACTTTTCTGAACCCCAGCGTTTTCTAAGGACTGCCATTGGTCCATTTATTTGATGGCCATGCATGCACCAGTTCATATGGACTGTATTTGAGTGACTCTTGCGGTACCTCACGGTATGCAAAAAGAACAAAGCACAGAAGGTCATCCCATTGAGATGTTTTCTTGGCTAAGCAAAGCTTTTTAATAGAAGCTTTTAGGCTGCCATTAAAACGTTCACAAAGACCTTGACTTTGGGGTCTATATGGGGTAGAAAAAACTCCTTGAATGTGCAGTGCTGTTTCCAGGTCGCGAATCAGTGACGATTTGAACTGAGTGCCTTGATCAGATTGGATAATCGAAGGGATTCCATATCTACACATAAATTGTAGCAGACATCTTGCTACAGTGGAAGCTTCTGCATTTGGCATAGCATACGCATCTGGATAGCGTGTTGCTTGGTCGATTATAACTAACACGTAGCGATTATTCCTTTTGGTCCTATTAAATGGGCCACAAATATCAATTTGAATACTCTCAAAAGCTTTCTCTATGACAGGTAAAGGTTTGAGTTTCATCCTGTCTCTTGTCATATTTCGAGATGTTTTCTGACAAACTGGACAGGATTGTACATATCGCTTTATCGAATTATGAATTCCAGGCCAGGTATAATCAGATAAGATTCGTTGTCGAGTCTTTTTAATACCCAAGTGACTTGCCATCTCTGTATCATGTGCTAGCTGCAACACCTCAAGTCTTCGAGACTTCGGAACTACCAACAATGTCTTTGTCTTGCCTTTCTTGTCTCTTAGAGCTCTGTGAAGAACACCAGCTTCCAGGTAGTATGCATCACCCTTTTTCAGTGCTGTTTGTTTGCTAACAGCATTGTCTTGAAGATTCCTTAGGGTTACATCATCCTCCTGTTCATGAATTAGCTGAGCTCTAGACAAGTGAAACAACTTGTCATTATGCTGATTCAGATCTGCCTTAATTCCATCATCCCCACTCGTAGCAGAAAACTCTCGTTGAGAATCACGCTTTGCTGCTTGAGCTCTTGTGACAACCAATGATTGACAAGCATGATCAGCATTTACATCAGGAAACTGCGTCTTGGAATGTTTGTTCACTTTATGAGCGAGCTCATATGTGTTATCAAGAGGGATGTCATTCAACTGTTCCAAAGATAAGGCACGACCAAGACTCACCTTAGAGTTACCCATTGCAAATTGGATTTCCTCTGCTTTGGAGAATGGTTCCAATGCCTCTTTAAAGTCATTTCCAATGACTATATTCTTAGGCAAATTAGGAATTACTATAACAGTAAGCCATCCATTTCCTAATGGTGAGAAAATTGGTATTTTAGCCAACGAAAATTTTTTCGTTTCACCCCAACAGCATATGAGAACAACAGTGTCTTCAGTGTATTGGTCTTTGGGTAAAAGAGTAGAGCGAACCATGGATGAATCAGCTCCAGTATCCCTAAGTGCATAACATCCAATGCCATTCATTGTAATCCATATATAGTGATTACCGTCTCTGAGATAACTGACATTATTCTGATTTGAAGAATCGGAGTAAGACCTTGTTCTTCTCTGAACAACTCCAGACAACTGCTTCTTGAATGCAGAATTGAGTATGTCTTTTTCTCAGACGGGGTTGATTTCTGAATGGACTTATTCCTACATTCATACTTGGAATGTCCTTTTTGCCCACATGAAAAACAATAAGCTTTTTTAGACTGTTGATAATTTGTGTCTTTGCGACCACTTATTTGATCAGCGATATCATGATCAATTTTTCCATTGGCAATAGAGGAAACCTTTTTAAAGTTTCTTGTGCCCTTCCCCTTAAATGGTTTAATTGGTGCCACTTCTGTTGTAGAAGTCCAATAAATATCAGCACAATCTGCCATTTCTAAGTAGGAAGTGAATTTTTGCCTTTTCAGATAGGCAACTAAATCGTCAGGCAAACTAGTATATGCTTGCTCTAGAAAGAAATGATCACAGACGGCCTCTTTTGTTTTTGCGTCAACAGCATTTAACCATGCATTGCCAGCTTTGCGTACACGGCTGAAATAATTTCTGAAGGTTTCAGATTTATATTTGTGCGTATCGCGAAATGCTACACGATAGGCCTCTTTGGAAAGTTTATATGCGTCAAGTATTCGTTGTTTTACCGTATCATAATCAGCTATCTCATCTTCTGAAAGTTCATCTAGTGCTCTATTCGCACGAGGTGTTACTACCCTGCTTAAATTTGCTACGTAGTCTCGCTTAGGGACTTTATTAACGCTCATGCAGCGTTCAAAATTGGAAAACAATTCCAAGATATCCATTTTAGAGTCATCCCAAACTGGTAGCTTAATTTTCAGTGGTGACTGATTGTAATCTGGTGTACTTTGATTCATATAACTGTTCATCCCCATTTGACTTTGTAAGCGCATTTGTTCTAATTTTATTTGCTCTGTTTGTAAAATTTTTTCTTGCAATTGCAATTCTATCTGCTTAGTTTGTGTTATTTGGAAATAATTATCAGGTGCTTGCATTTGTTGCACAGGTAACGCATCCTGAAACATATTAGGAATGTTTGGTGGCGGCGTTGTGTAAGGTTTAGATTTCACGACTCCACCAAAATTTTGTATAGCATGTTGGACACTGGGAGTGGACGTAGTGAGGGGGAGCTCGGCCGTTGCACCCTCGTCATCACGTGCATTCTGCTGTGTCAGCTGCGTATCAGGGAGACTAACATTTTCTTCCTGAACTGTGCCTTCATCAGGATTAACTATGTCAGATTCAACAAAATTCTGGAACGCTAATATGCGAGTTATTAATTCTTGCTTGCTACCTGAGGTTGGTAAACCAAATGCTTTTGCTGTTTCCAAAAGTTCAGCTTTTCTCATGGAATCTAAAGCTTCTTTCGTCAAAATAACTTTGGATTCCATTATGTATTAATTGTTTCAGTGAATGTATGAACTAAGGTTGCTAATTCACAAGAGTTATACTGTAGTAACTGTATAGGTAAGCAGAAAAAAAACGCTTAAAGTAAACTAAGTCAGAATACCCACAAGTAATGCTATGGTAATTTATGCGCTAAGTTCAGACAGTGCTTTATAGGAAAGTCTGTTTGCACTGTGTATTTAAGGGATCTATAGCCAGAGAAAAATTTCCACGCAAATACTATGAAGCCAGTTACTATGCTAAATACACCTATGTACGGGCATTCACGCAATAACAACTTATTACCTTGAAAACACAAAACTTAACCGTAAATAGAAAATCATGTGGTGACACACCAAACAGGTATTTTAGCATAAACAAGCATAGGGTTTTATCAGTCTAGTAAAAATTGCAGATATTAGGCATTTATGATTTACGGTACAACACAGTATAAACTGATTAGTATTACCAACATAATTATTAAATTTCCTGCAATCATAGACAGCTCTTCCCTAAAAATTTGTTGCTAAACTACTTTCGTTAAAAGTTGAAACTCACAACAATTACACTGTTCACATGTACTAGAATGAAGAAAAACAATAACTACTACTGCTGTAAACTGATGTCAAATTAATTATGACAAACCATTGCTACAACTGTTATACTGTGGCAATTACTTTAAAACCGCTGCCACCATTGTGATGACCCTGATCCTGTATTTCCTCTAGGGGAATCAAAGAGGGGCATGCTGCGTTAGTTTTACATCTCATAACAGAAGGGAGCTAGTATGATAGTCACTAAATGTATGGATGCAGATCGGCCTAAGGCTAATGTTAAAAATACGGGGGACTATGGCCTATTTGCATTCTATACACTAATGGATTGAAGAAAGAAAAAGATCAAATGGCAGACATTAAAATAATTAATCAAACAATTTAATCGTTAACAAATTCCAAAGTGATTCGATTTAAGCAAAAGTTCAGTAATAACAAAGATATAGCAATATTGACAAAGCTTGGGGTTAGTAGGGTATATACGTTTGCATAAAGTTCATGTCTGCCCACTTTGTACCTAGGTTTTTTGAAACACCTTTCCTTTAAAGCGAACAGTTTGTAGAACGGTAGCAATACGTCGTATAACCTCTGCGTCTGAATACAGTTGCGATTCCAAACTTCGTCAGAGAAACTACCAATTAGTCTTTACCCAGCAAGTAGCATCGAAGAACATTAGGCTAGTATACGTGATGTTTACGTTATCAGTGCGACGTTAGTTACGATCGTAACAAAAGCGAAAAGTACCTGTTACCACCCTGGATGTGGTTCTGTAGTAGGTCGATCCATTTGTCAGTCAGTGGTTAACTCCACTACTGCAGACTGCAGGCCAGCATCTCTGGGACCACTCTGGTTGACGACCACGTGTTACACCAACTAGGCTCTCACAGTATCACCATGTACATTACACACCATATCTTGTGTGAAACTTTCTAGTACGGCATTTCTCTTCAACAAAATATAACTTCACAGAGACGAGTAAACGACCTGTCTCGTTCTGTGTCAAGTTGCCGTCTATATCTAAACAGTGTTAAACGAAGTTCGTCGAGAAGCCACTCGCTTAAACAGCTATAATTTTATTCACCTGTACACTATCGTTAACCTTGACTTAGCCACTGCATTACAGCCGCGATAGGGCAGACAAGAGTGGGTCAGACGGAATTCAAAAGGGGGTTTGTTAGTAGGTGCCTACATCCTAACAAAATATCAATAATTAATAATACAATTAACTATCACTGCCAGTAGCTAGATATCATACATATCAACTAATTAAATATATTGTATGAATAGGGCTTAATGTTGCATAAGCATAATGTGAGAACTATTAAATGTAGGGCGAAACATGACAATCAC